>JAODUD010000015.1:14002559-14024245 GCA_026784285.1 Stomatorhinus walkeri | reverse complement strand
CCCCCCCCCCCCCCCCCCCCCAGGGAACTCATGATGGCCCTGGAAGACCACCACTCCACCCAAGAACTCCACCCAAGAACTCCACCCAAGGCCGAGAAACCCTGCTCACCAGGCTGAGGAAGGGTTTCAGACATTAATAAAGAGTGCCTAGAGAACAGTGCTCAGCTGCAAGGTGGTGTGTTCAGGCTGAGGTTGTGGAGTTTGGATACAGGTTGTTTAGGAATTAAGTTCTTTAATTCTGAGCTGAAAACAACAAAAACCATTTTCACATGGATGTTATTGTGACCAACGTGTATGAACAGTGTGGAGAGCAAATGAAATTAAATCCCAAGAGATTATTATTTTGCAGATATTTCAAGTTTTCTTTCCAAATGTATTTCAGTGACACTTCAGTTATATATTTCAGTTTTCCTTGAAATTAGTTGAAATGTTGGAGCTTGCACTGAGCAAACGTGTTTACACACATCCAAACCAAATGTTAGAAAAAAACATGGATGGTGGTTCAGAAATTGCCTAAATTCCAATTTTTTTGTAGTTTTAATTTTTGAGTTGCTTAATTTGTAAATTAATAATTAAATAAACTCAAGGTTATTTGTATAGCGCATTTTCATTTACACAAGACTCATTCAAAGAGTTTTACAGAAAAGCAGACAAGAAATATAGTGAAACGCAGTGATTACAGACAGTAATGGAAGGAAGGTTACAAAACAAAGAAAGAAGAAAAATAATGAACAATTCCATGAATGATCTATCTTTTTAATACAGACATTTTCAATAATATACTTTTTAAATAGACTAATTCATCCCCTAAACGGAAGAATTCTGCCTAGGGCCGGCCCAAGGCGCACATGAAACCCCATTTGATTAACCTGTCAGAATAGGAAGGAAGATCACACATGACAACCTAATTGATCAAATTTTCCTTAGGGCCCCAAGAAGGGTTGGGCCAGTCCTGCCGCCGCCTGCATTAAGGTTGCATGCAGTCATTTTGGGATAATCCTTAAATTATACACGGCTGCCTAAAACAAGCATAAACCACTTCAGTATTTTAGATGTAAGTATTTTAATGCGGTTCATTTACTGTGACTGTTTATTTTTCCAGGAAATTAAGTAGTCAGTCCAAGCAGGTGTTGTCAGTCTTTACAGCCCTCAAGCATCTCTACGTGCCGCTTATTTCCCTGAGCAGATTACCATTGTGTCAGATGCTTTATCACAGCAGTAGAGGTAAAAGAATGGATACAGCTTTTCAGTGAACGCGTCCATGAAGGTGTAGATATGGGATCTGGCTTTGACATTGTAGAAGGAAATCTGGCCTTCTTCGTAATCCACATAGACACCCACTTTCCTTGGTTTGGAGTCCAGGGTAAGGACATTGGGAGGTGTGGATGAGACTCGGTACTCCTGGTTCTTCTTCATAGCTAGGGCCCAGTATCCATGCGCTATGCTAACGGCGATCCGCCCCTTCCTCTTGACAGATGCCCTAGCCACTCCCAGGTACCAGTCGTCCTTCTCCCCCACCTGCACCTCCCAGTAGTGCCTCCCTGACGTCAGCCCCTCCCTCCCCAGCACAATGACCACCGTGTCGAAGCGCTCTTGCTCATTTGGGAGGTCCTGCCACGTGCCGCCATGTTTCAGTTGTCTGCCGTCGTCTGACAGCAGGAGCCAGGGGTTTGCGGTTTTGGGGTCGAAGGTCACGTCAGCTGTGGAGGAGATCCGAAAGCGAGAATTTAAATATGCCACATGGATCACTCTTTTGGAAAGAAAAACAACTGAAATCTTACCAGTGTACTTCTGCATCTTCTTTAGCTCTGAGGACATAATTTATAAATACGATTACTTTTACATATCATTAAAAGTATTATTCAGACACGAGTGCAATGCAGAAAACCTCAGTGAGGAACAATGCAACTAAAGGTAACCCTTTATTTGGATAGCTCACCTGAAGAGTATTTGTTGCATTTCAACAACTTAGTTGAGATTGAACAATTCAGCTGTTTCACTGTGTCTGTAGGTGTTTAACAGAATACACGATATACAGTATAGAGTACATGTAACGATTCATGAACATACCTACATATTCTTAGACTAATTTAATAGCATTTGGCTACTCATTCAACTTATGTTATATTAATTTATGAATCTCAGCTAATAAGTTGTTGAAATGTTACAAAGAGTCTGTGTACCCTCTGCAGGAAGACGATCCAAATAAAACTATTCATCTTTTATTTTGTTTTAAAGCTGGGGTCTCCGGCCTTATTTAAAGAAGTACTTCTTCAAAGAAAAGTATCTGAGGAGCTATATGATATAATACATGATACATGTCTACTGGGGAAGGCAGGGGTGGGCATGAGTAACTCTCTTTTCACGTCGACTCTTCAGCACGTCGTCATTTTGCCTTTCTTAGGTTTGGGTTATCTGACAACCCATGGAATTTATGACATTTATTGAACTGATCATATCTTTAAAACGTGGACCTATTTATTGGCCTCATATAAGCTACCTGTGGCTCGCAAGCAATATGCCGCCCACTGGTGTTTTAAAACTGGCCCTGTGCTATCAGGGTTCCATTGATTCTGTTTCCCCAACTTACCCGTATCTGCCAATTTCTCCATTTCTTCACTGAGCGTCTCCCCAAGTCTAGATATGGCTCTTCTTATGGCGCCCACAGGGAGGTCAGTGTAAACACTGACGTCTGACCAGTTCTTGGTGTGTGGAGGGGTGCACAGTAAGGGGAAACTCTACGGCAGCAGATGCAAGAAATACGTCAGCATCGTGTACATATATTCATCTTGCCTGCCGTCTGGTAGAAGAGCACACTGACCTGTAGGAAGTGGATGTGGTCATCGGTGTGAGAGAGCCGCTTCAGCTCCGTGTTTCTCATCTGTAGCTCTGCAATCTCGTTCTCCAGATCCTTAATGAGGCCTTCAGCTCGCCTCTCTGTTGCCTTCTGCTTCTCTTCCATCATTCCGATGAGTTCCGCTTGGGTTTGTTGAATGACACGTATTAAATTAGTGAAGACCTGCGCACATTCCTCAATTTCCTTTTGGGCACTGCACTGGTGGGACAGGAGAAAGTACAATCTAGTTAAAATCACTACATCAGCTTTGGTTCTGTACTGATACTTGGGGGAAACTATGCATATGTTTTTCTATAGACACTGTACTCTCATAGAATAGAAGGGTTTGTCCATTAGCGAATGTCAGATTTTTTAAGTTAAAGCTTAAATCCGTCTGATAGTAAAACCTTCTTTTTACTTTTTAGTGTAAATTTCAAATGAAGACACTTATCTAAAGCCCCATAGCTTCATTTCACCTTGCTGAGCTCTACTGACTGCTGAATCTCATCCATTTTCTTCAGTCTGTCGTGGATCATCTGTTGAACTTCCACTTCAGTCTTCTTCAGCTGGGCCTGTGAGCAGAGAATTAAGACTGGTTATTTTCTTTGCGAAGCAATCTTTTAGAGACAAGATTGCAGATTGATTTACTTACAGAAGGACCTAATAACGGTTTTAATTGTGTCTCTATTTCTGTACTTTGATATTGTAACCTGTAAGATTTCGCCATTCGGGATATGAATGGAATATACCGTTTCATACATTTCTCACAAAGCTTTGACTGTCAACAGCCCTCATCTCTCTTGTATCCTTACCCTTTTCTCAGTCCACTCCCTCTCCACAGGCACGGTATAATGGGCCCTGTGATTGGTTTCAGTGCAAAGCACACAAACACAAGTCTGGTCTCTCTTGCAGAACAGCTCCAGAAGCCTTTCGTGTTTCTTGCACATCCTGTCCTCCAGATTCTTAACAGGCTCCACCAGCTTGTGCTTGGTGAACCTAACGTTGTGGGTCCTGATGTGTTCGTCGCAGTAGGAGGTCAGGCAGACCAAGCAGGACTTGACAGCCCTCATCTTCTCCCCGGTACACACATCACAGGATACCTCACCTGACTGGCCCACCTGCTCAGTAGGTTCCTCAAACTGTCGTACCCCTGCGGCGCTGGCTCTCATATCTTTGAACTGCTCAGATATCTCCTTAAGGACTGTGTTAATGCTGATATCAGGCTGCTTGTAGAAGGTCTTCTTGCACATAGGGCACTGGTAGATCGCACTGGTCTGCCAGTAGCCCCGGATGCAGGTCATGCAGAAGTTGTGCCCGCACGGGAGAGAGACGGGATTTGTAAATACATCCAGGCAGATGGAGCAGTGGCATTGCTCCTCAGACAAGAGACTGCTAGGGGAAGCCATCCCTAAGGGAAAAGAGACTTAATACAGTTGTTTTAAATTAAATAAGTGGGATGGACAGCCAAGTGTAAGATCACTAACATAATTTTGTAGTCAATGCTTTTCTCGAGCCTCTTGTAACCATAGGAAGCTATCTTCTGATTGCTTGAAAATGGAATATACAATTTACGACCATTTTGTCTTGAAAAACGTTTGGAAAAGTAAAAAAGTTTCAACTTCCCAGCCCACAGTGTCTGCCTCAGGGGTGAAATAAACAACTACGGCCTCTGTAAATTGTATAAGATATATTTATTGATTTATTTCTGCATAGATATGTTGGGACAATGATATTGCTAAGGTAAACTTGAGTTACATTTTTTCTAGGTTGCTTTTTAACACCTGAACAAAATGTTTCACTTTATAAATCTTTAGTGATGTAGCAAAGTGGTTACAGGGCATAAATTATTATACAATATGTCCTCAAATACCATCACTGATACACAATTATTGATTCCCATTCAAAACATTGTACATTATTAATTATTACTTTACTTATTCGTGATATAAGAACCAGATGCAATGAGTAAACATTAGTTTAGAAGTAGACATATAGTCAGCAAAGTTTTGCAAATATCTGCAAGTAAGTTTGAATTTGAGCAGAGAGTCAAGAATATATAATGCTTGGCTATATATAGAATCAAAGATTACCAGGCTTCCAGAAATATCAGCCCTGCTACTGTGTGGTAACTAATGCAGTTTCCAAAAAGGCAAGAACAACATGGGGAAATAGGGATTTTATGCCTAAGGCTGATTGCTTAGAATTTCCACACTGATTGATGATAAAATGATAAAAGTAATACAAATAAATAAGCAGATAATAAAAAGCATGATCTTGGTAAAAGCTTGGGACTTAGTGGTGAGTTAGACACACCAAATTTAAATACACAGTTACACACACATAAAACTCTACCTTCATGTTGACACGTTTTACAGCCATTTAAGCAAACGCCACCATGTAAACGCCATGCAAATGGCAATGCCGGTTTAACGTGATATATGAATCCGCAGAGAAGTTTCCGGGAGAAGTTCCTTACCAGCAGGCGGCTGCAGCAATGTAGGTCTGACTGGTCTCTAGCTGCGAGTGACACGGACCACAGCTGACACCCACCATCACATGCGCGTTTACACCCCCCCCCCCCTTGCATTTAACCCTTTGCACCCTACTGGGCTCCTTCTTCAGTGAGAGATGAGGTCTTTTCCTCTAATTCATTATCATATTTCAGCAAATTAAACTGCATTTAAAGTCCTTTTCTTATGAGGAAGGATGAACTGAAATATAGTCTCTGTTTCTCTAAACTTCGAGTCCTCAATTATTGATAGAAAATACCAAAACATACCAAAAACAATGTGTTGAGTGACTATAATATCATTGCGAAATGCTTAAAAAAGTAGATTTGAGGAAAAAATGTATACATTGGCTCCAGAGCTGGTCTGAGAATAAGAGAACAGAGGACAGGGTAGGATTTGGAGATGGTCTCCACAGATCAGCTGTGCTTGATAGGGGAGATGATGAGTGGGGCGGAGTTCCTGCCATCCCTGTTTGGGAAGGGGCTGAAGATGGGGTAAAGGCTCTCAATGAATGTGTCCATAAATGTGTAGAGGTGCAGGCGAGCTTTGACGTCATAAAAAGACACCTGCCCCGCCTCGTAGTCTACATAGACGCCAACCTTGGTAGGCAGGGTGGGTAGGTGAAGGGGCAAGTGAGTTGATGACAAGGCTTTGACCTCCCCATTTTTCAGCCACAGGCACCAGTAGCCGCACTCGGGCCTCAGGTTGATATCACCCTGCCTGCAGATCGTCTGCCTGGCGACGCCCAGCATCCAGGCAGTCTTCCCACCTACCTTTACCTCCCAGTAATGTTGGCCAGAGGCAAGAGCCTCGCGGCCCAACAAGAAAAGCGCTGGGTGAAAGCGTTGGTGACCTTCTGTCACGTCCTGCTTGTGGTCCTCGTATTTCACCTGCTTCCCATCCTCAGACACGAGCAGGTTCCTCTGCGCTGTGCTCGGGTCAAACAACACCTCACCTTGCAGAAAACAGGAAATTGATTGGGTCAGTTATGGACTCCCCACTTTGTAAGATTGAACGGTGCCTTTCATATTAATTGATATGTTCAAATTGGATTTCTTAGCATAAATCGGTGGCTGTCAAATGACAATAGTTAGCTGTGTAAACTGCCAAGTTTTATAAGACTAGCGATTAAATATAATAGTGAACTGAAACTGTTAATGGTGCTTGTTAAATGTTATATTTTTTATGAATTTAGTCAAAAGATGCTAATGAATATGTCACTTATGGAAGAACATGACAATTTCTAAGCATAGAGCTCTCCGGCTTCATAGTTTTTGAAGCAACCAATAAAATCAGAGAATCATGATATGCGTTCTTGACCGTACTTGTCTTTTGTACCAAGTACGGTCTTAGCTTTCTTGGTAATGAGATTCACCGAGTGTCCCTCAAAAGGGTTTTGTTTTTCCCTGACAAGAACGAGGAAAGGACATACTTGCGTAGCTCTGAAGTTTGCCGAGCTCTGGGAAAAAAAACAAATGTCAAAGGTCAACAGCAAATATCAGACAGACACACATAAAATGTGTAGCTAGCCATGAAAGTGACCTTGGTATGCCTCTTAGTATATAACATTTAATGGTTCAAGAGCCATTCCCAAATGGTGCTCAAGTACACGAAGACACACTGGAAGTGACTTGGCTGAGTGCTGTGACCCGTGATGTACTTCACATGATGTAAAAGCAGAAGCTGGCCTCAAGCTTTTCACTCACCTTTCTCGAGGAGTTTGTTGAGTTTCTCTTGGACCTTGTCCATTAAGGCGCTGACAGACTTCCTTAACGTCCCCACATACAGGTCAGTGTTCACAGACACACCCGACCAATCCATGGGCTCCAGCAGAGGAGGCATGGTGGGTACACTCTTCAGAGGGGACAGTAAAAAAACCTTAAGTTGCCGTTATTTGGTTTATATGGTTTTTCATTTATATGTGGGTGACTGTTGATGGGATGCTTTGTGAGGGCAAATATTGAGAGAACATCCCAACAAAAACATCTCCTCCTGCAAAACAGGCGTTTTGGGAAGTTCATCACAAAACATCTGAGTGTCCATGTTTCCTGCGGTACCTGGAGGAAGAGCACTTGGTCCTGCGTCTGTGCCAGCTGATCCAGCTCCGTGCTCCTCATCTTCAGCTGGCTCAGCTCCCTCTCCAGCCCTTCAGCCAACTCCTGGGCCTTCCCCTCAGCCTCCCGCTGCCAGACGACGATGCGCTCCACCAGCTCAGCCTGGCTCTGCTCCACGAGGCGCAGCAGGTCTGCGTATACCTGCCAGCTCTCCTCCAGCTCCTTCTGAGCACAGCTCTGAGACATAAGGAAGGCAGGTGTATATCAGGAAATGCCAGGGCGCCATGATCTGATCGGCATCAATGAGAAGCAGCCTGACAACTAGGATGCCAGTCTCTCAGCCGGTCTATGCAGTTTGCGTGCTAGAATCAGGTCTGCTGCTGCAGAAATGCTAATCAGGTAATGGGTTTCTAGAAGAGTGACGACATCAGAGTAAGCACCGGTGTTCTTGGTAAATGTTTTGAATGTTTTGTTTGCTTTCAATGTGGTGGTGAAAAAAAAACCAGACTGACTACATTCCCTCCAAAGATAAAGTAAATTCCCACATTCTATGTCAAACTACCACTCCCATGCCTTCCACAACTTATAAGTTCACAAGGCAGAACGTACAATGCAAATGTTCAAAGGTTATTGGTAACATTTTACTTAAAACTGTCATCTATAATGCATTATAATATATAATGACTGTATTATGAATCTGATTATAGATTCTTATAGACATGGTATTCAGAGAAAGTGTCGCCTTGTAGCTCACTTCATCTTCCGACCACTTATCCTGGTCAGAGTTGGGGGGGGCAGGCTCATATCCATAGCATTAGGTTCAATGCAGGGGAACACCCTGAAGAGAATACCTGTCCATCGCAGGACACCTGCACCATTTCAGAGATGGCAGTTCAGTAAATCTCAGGATTGTGTAAGAAATTGACTGAAACCCGCAAACACAAGGAGAACGTGCAGAGTCCACAAGGGTAGAATTTGGGAGAACATGCAGAGTCCACAAGGGTAGAATTTGGGAGAACATGCAGAGTCCACAAGGGTAGAATTTGGGAGAACATGCAGAGTCCACAAGGGTAGAATTTGGGACCCAAGGTTCTTTGGTCCTGGTTTCATTTTTCCATATAAGTCTGAATTATTTATGAACCCAGAACATGGTTTAACCAGATTGAGTTTTAGCTCTGCCATCTCTGTATGCGAGGCCAGTTACCCGTGTGTAACTGTATCCTTATTGTATTTTTAAAACAGCCCAGCTGGCTCAAAATCTATTTTCAGGCACAACTAGCAATGGAAGTTGCCTTCTGGATTCCTTGTGTCAGTATGCAGGCTGCCAGGAAACTGGGTTTCAATGCAAGGAGTGCAGGCCGTGGCCATTTTGGGGCGTAGCGGCGTGTGATGCTAACTGCACAGTAACGGTTGTCGATATCGCGATAAGTATATGCATACACTGTTGTTACACATGTGCTAAATGCACCAAAAGAGATTGGTTGGCGACACTTCTGAGGTCATATCCTGCCAGTGACGACGGTAGGAGATCTGTGTTATGTTTATAGCATGCAGAGGGTGAGAGAGACTGATAGAAAGGGGTAGATGTTGAAGCTGGTCTGTTCAGTGATTCTGAAATCTGGGATAGACGTGTCTGTACCCACTTTGATAACCTTGATTGACTGCTTTATCTCCTCTAGTTTCTTCGCCCTTTCTTTGATCAGATGCTTGATCTCCGACCTCCTCTTGTTCAAGTGGCTCTGAAGGGGAAGAAGGAAGTTTGCTTAACCATCAAAATAAGGTGCCAACAGAAACTACTGGCAGTCAAAAATGCTGAAAAAATGGATTTGAAATATCTATCCATCTATGCATCAATCACCTATCTTCCAATCTCTTATTCAAGACCGATCTGCAGGGGATATATGGGGTTAGTGTAGGATTATGGTGAACCTATACCCTTCTCCTGGAAACACAGGACACAAGATAAGGCACACTATGGATTAGATATTTTATATCTGAAACATAAATAAAGGAATTTGCCATTCATATAATTACGTTAGTAACACAAATGAGCCTATGTGAAATACCAGGACACCCAGCAGGGTCTGAGGGTCAGAGTGATCCACCACCACATCAGACCATCGCCATTTTTCCTGCCCACAGTCACTATGGACTCACCATCTTCCTCTTCCACTCCCTGTCAACGGAGACGACATCATGAGACTTGTGAGTAGCATCTGCGCAGGCCTTGCAGATGCAGGAGTGGTCACTGCGGCAGTACGCCTCTAGGAGACGCTTGTGCTTCCTGCACAACTTCTGCTCTAGTCTGAGAGTGGGTGCGACCAGGTGGTGAGAGGAGAGAGACCTGACCCGCTGGTGGGGCTGCAGGTGCGTCTCGCAGAAGGAGCTCTGGCAGTTCAAGCAGGACCGTATTGCCCTCATCTTCCTCCCAATACAGTCATCACAGGATACTTCGCCTTCCCTTGCAAAAGAACCACCCTCTGACCCTCCGTGATCCCTCTCTCTCGTGAGAGTCCTGGGTGCTTCATCAGTGGTCACCGCGTCCTGGAACTGTTCGGTGATGTCGGCCAGCACGCAGTTGACACTGAGCTCGGGCTTCCTGGTGAAGCTCCGCTTGCACATGGGACACTGGAATTTTCTGCTGTGGTTCCAGTATCCTTGTAGACAGGCCTTGCAGAAGCTGTGGCCACAGGGCGTGGTCACGGGCTCCACGAACACCTCCAAGCAGATGGAGCACTGAAACTGCTCCTCCAACAGCGTGCGGGCCGCTGGAGAACTTAAGTCTGCAGGGGAGGGAGAGAGAGAGAGAGGGAGAGAGAGAGAGAGAGAGAGAGAGAGAGGAAGAGAGAGAGAGAAAAAGAGAGAGGGAGAGAGAGAGAGAGAGGGGTCAGAATCATAGATACACAGGGAAGTGTGGCTAAATCATGCAAGGTCAGCTGGAAAATCAGTAAGGGGGCTCAGCGGGTAATTAGATTTATTGTATTTTTCGGTTCATCAGCAGAACAGCTTAAAGGCCCATTATTCCAAGCATTTTGCGAATCTACATTAGGGAGCTCGTACTCAGTTTAATAGATGAATGGAATAATGCATTCCATGATGGCTCAGTAGGTAGCACTGTTGAATACAGGGCTTGGGGGTTGATATCTGCCTCTCTAAAAAGGAAGTTTGCATGTCCTCCCCATGTTTGTGTGGCTTTACATCTGCAGTCCAACAGCCTGTACTTAGGTTGACTGACATATATATATGGATTGTGCGAACCAAAATACGTACAACCTCCATTCAGGCCTATTAGCATCAAAAGTTTTAAAGATGTCTAAAGTGCATAAATAGTGTTTTTGCCACCTTTCATTTCCTTTTGAGTCGAGGTGTTTGTCAAGGAACTGGCTGATATAGAATAGAAGAACATAAAATGTATTTTTGTATTTTTAAAATACAAAATTCTGTAGCTTTTAATACTTTGCGCAGTGACTGTATTTTGTAGTTTGTTTTGTTTTGTAGTTAAGAAATAAACTAAGAATTCAAATTTTCACAGTGGAAACCATGTTCGAATAAACATAGCCATAGACATCTGGGAGAAAAGTAAGGAACAATTAGCAATAAACTAAACCACAGAAAGGGAGACGCACACACTTCTATTTCAAGGCACAAGAGAGTAAAGTTACTATAGGAAGGATCACTTAAAATATGTTAGGAATTGAGGAATATTAACCCACTTCAGTAATATTCATAAAGACATGGGCACAGAACAGGCATTTTTAAACAGACCACACAAACTGTTAGAATGGGATACACTCACTTAAATATATTTGCCGTTTCGTTTTTCACACATATAAGGCTGTGGTCAGATACAGTAGAATACGTAAGTATAGGTAAATAGATGGGAATGAGGCCTTTCCCTGAAGCCACAGCTACATTCCGGCTATGGAATGCTGCAGCGCCAGTTACGTCTCTCACGGCACTGCACTGTCTGACGTTCTAACCATCACAACTTATCAGAATTAAAAAAGTGATCAAAATATTCTGCTGTATTTACCAAAGCCCCAAACAATTAGTTTCCACGATTGGCGCCGTCGACATTTCCTATGTTTCCGTATTCATAACTAATTCATTGTGTTCAAGCATATATCCTGTGTATGTAGCCATACACCTCTGTCTGTCTGAGTGTGATGGGTCCATGATGAAAAAGCCCACTAGACTTACTCTGCATGCTGAAGCGTAGATCTCCAGGCCGTAAGAGTCCAAACTAGCTGTACAGTTACGTGTTTGGACTCAGGTTGCCAGCTCCCTCCTCAGACTTACTTCTTCCTAGAGAATCAGTACCTTCCCCTTTTCACCTTGCTCTACTTCCTGCTCCCTCTCTCTCTTTCTCTCTCTCTCTCTCTCTTTCTTCTTCCTTCTCTTAGGTAAGTTCAAGTCAGTTTGTAGTTTTACTTAAATCAGTAAAAGAATAATCGCTTAATGTCAATATTTAGATACTATATCAATATAATATCTTGGTATCAATAACCACCACATAAGAGCTTCCAATCACTGTTAAACATTAAATAATTGGAAATGAAACGAATCTTTATTGTCACCATACAAAGTACGATGAAATTGGATGCAGTCTCTTCAGTACAAATTCGACATAATTAAATAAACAAATCATAAAAGTGTTTAAATACAGAAATAACATTCAGCACTATAACACAATAAAATTACACTAAAATTTATATTCTACATAGCCTTAAAGTGCAGCACTACACTACCTTGATTCAGCACAGTATGTGTTAACAATGACTAGACAGAATTCAGAATGCGTATAGCCATAGGGCAAAAGCTATTTTTAAATCTGTTTGTACGTGAATCGAGAGACCTAAAACGTTTTCCAGAGGGCAACATCGTGAACAAATGATGTCCCGGGTGAGAGGGATCTCCCAGAATTTTAGCCGCTCTGGTGCTGCAGCGGGACCTAAAAATGTCCCCCAGCGAAGGCAGTGCACAGTCAGTGATCCTTTGTGCAGTGCTGATAACCCTCTGGAGGCCTTTTTGTCCGTGGATGGAGGACACCAGCAAGTCCTCTTCCAGCTGGTTTTTCCTGAGGACTCTCAGGACGTGTAGTCGCTGTTGGGCCTTATTGACCATAGTGGTGGTATTAGCAATGTAAGCAAACTGATGTGAGTCAAGGGTAGGCGGGAGACTGGCGATAATGTGCCGTTAGACCAGCCTCTCAAAACACGCGGTCATGACAGGGGTGAGTGCCGCCGGGCGACAGCCCTTAACGCTGCTTATGGGCCTTTTCTGGGGTATGGGAATCATTGAAGCAGATTTGAGACATGGTGGGACGGTAGATTCGGAAAGTGACTGATTAAAGATTCTTGTGAAAACCCCTGCGAGTGGTTCAGCACAGTCTCTCGGGGGCCCTTCCTGTGACTCCAGAAAGGGGAAAGCTTGAGTCACTGCGCCGCCATGTTGCTCGAGCTAGTTTGGAAACACCTTACATTAGCTACACCTACATTATGCATTCATAGAACATTCAGTGCACGTTCATAATGTGTTAATGATGCATTCATAGAACATTCAGTGCACGTTCATAATGTGTTAATGATGCATTCATAGAACATTCAGTGCACGTTCATAATGTGTTAATGATGCATTCATAGAACATTCAGTGCACCTTCATAATGCACTAATAATATACTTACAGAACATTCTTAAGTAGCGTGTAAGTGTACCATAACATCCTACCATGCCTTTAACCATAGCAGCTTTAATATACAATAATAAAGACATTATGCAAGTATACAATTATAATGTTTGTTATTAATGTATGTTAAAGCTCACATGCTACTTATGAATGTACTAAAAATGAGTGCATTATGAAGGTGCACTGAATGTTCTATAAAAGCATTATAAAGGTATTAAGAAGGTGCAGTTAATGTAAAACATTACTAAATAATTGTAATGATTCCCCACTGACCCCATAAAATGCATGTTCACGCCAAAAAAATACAGCGGTCTGTTCATGTACAGTTATGGAAATGATATGAAAATAAGGAAGTTAAATTTTACTGGTGGAAAATGTTGGTTTTAGAGACATGTGACACTGTGTCATCTTCCTGCTGCTGTCATGGAGGTAAACCGGTCCCTCCCAGTAGAGCCATGCAAAGACTGACTGAGGGGCAGCTCAAGTCACCAAGCAGGAGGACTGGGGCGGCAGAGGTGCTCAAAAGTAAAGGAAGATCCACTCAGAGAGGCACTTTAAACAGTCTGGGTAAAAGGATCAGGGGCTCGTGCAAGCCCACCTCCCTCCCAATACACACACCAGCCCCCCAGTCAGCCAGAAATACCTGTTCTTTCTGTTGAATTCAGTTCCTTTTTGTCATGATCTTTACTTGTATTGAAGTATGAGTTCTTAAGTATGTTTATTCAAGAGAAAAAATCCTAGAAATTTTAATTATATCTTTAGTTGCCAACCCTGGAGCCCTGAGATGACGGCACTAATCACTGTACCACTGTGTAAGTATTTGAACATAGATTGATAGGATGTAAATCGACATATCAGTGTCACATATTATGTAGTAACTGCAGATTGCTTCACCACATGAAACTCACAAATAGAAACTGATCATGCAAGCGGATTTATAATCTGAAGCACTGCGTGGTAGTATTTTTTAAAATGTTTTTTTTTTTATTATTATTTTTTAATAGTGGAATGCATCCTCAAGTAAGTGAGTTTTTTTACTTAGTTATCCGCACAAAGTTATAGTGGATAATCAGCTGGAAGATGGATATATTATTTATTGTTCTTCCTCTAACAAGCAAAAAAAAATGAAGAAAAACACTTGGCTGATTAATATTTAAGAGTCATAAGAAGATACTGTCAATGATTTGTGAAAGACAGGATTCAAAGCAATTCAGCAGGAAACAAAACACTCTCCAGAACAATTGTTGTAACAGATGTTAACTTTTTGTTTGTTTTTTCTAAAGATCCATTTAAAAATAATCAGATTATTTACATTTACTATATATTGCAACGATAAATACGCATATTGAATTCTTTTGCCTTTAAAAAAAAAACACACATACACAATTGCAGATATTTACGGCTGTAATAACTATTTCCTTTGTAAATGTTAAATACACAAACTAATATCTAGTGTCTTCAGTAATGTACATATTCATCCATCCCTTATTCAGATTAAACATATAACCCACTGCAATCCACGCTACCCATTTATTTTTGATGATTTAAGCTACACTTACTGCACTAAAAGAAACTGAGCAACTGAAATACACTTTGCCTAAATTGAAACACTGGAAAATAAGCAAGAAACAAAATTCATTCAGTCTCATGAACAGGAGTTATGATCAGGGGGGCTGAATTGTCCTCTTCCCACTTGAAGGAGGGTATGAAAAATGGATAGAGCTCCTTTTTGAATTTCAACTCAGAGAAAGAGTAAATATAAGACTTTGCCCCGACATTGTAAAAGGAGACTTGCCCCTTTCCATAATCCACAAATATCCCCACCTTCTCAGACCTTTCCTTCACAGAGAGGTTAATGCAGCGTTTACCGAAAGTCCGGTACTTACCTTTACTCAAGCCTATACCCCAGAGAAGTTCAGATGTCTTCTCATCTGTGACCTCTACAACCCCTAATGCCCATTCAGTCTTCTGCTCAACCACCACCTCCCAGTAATGTCTACCTGAGGCAAACCCCTCCCTCCCCAGAACACCAAACAGGTTTAAATCAAGCCGAAAGTCATAAAAGCCAAAGTCATCCAGTCTCAGTGGGTGGCTGGAGTGATCCGGATTATTATCTCCTGTGACTTCTTTCCCATCGTCAGAGATGATGAACTTGGGATGTGCAGTACGAGGATCCAGTGTGACATCAACTGTTCAGGAAAGAAAAGGACCGGAAAATTGTGTTGTGCAAAAAAAGTGTTTTACACATTAAGAGATTAGTATGGTGACTGATTTCACGGTGAACACGAATATACAGTGTAATGGGTTTGTAATTTAACTGAAGTTATGCATTTTGGTGTTAATATAAAATATATTGTAAAATATAAATAAAATCAGCCTGGAGTACATTTCCCAAAAGCATAGTTGCTGACTATGTTAGCAACTTACATAGTTGGAAGCATACAACTGAATGGCTGCAGAATATTAATTGAGGCAGAACACTTATTGAAAAAACTATACTGACTTTGGAAGCCATAATAAATTCTTTTGCAGGAATAACTTAATCCAGTTTGTATTGTAGTGTTTGACATCAAAGTGTTCAGTATAACACAAAATGTAAGCATTCTTTCAGCATCCATTACCTATCATGGTCGTGTTGCTATATCCATCAGACATATAGCTAATCTCTTTACATGAGGTCTCTATCAGTTTTATACATTTCAGCTTGTTTGTGGAAAATGCCTTTATCTCAATGAAAAACCAATGGCTTCACCTGCATTTTTTCGGTTCGCTTCAAAGTCTGTGGAGAAAAAAAAAGCATAGAGTGACTATCAATGATATGCAATATTTATAATTCTGAAACACTTATAAAAGTATAACAATGGATTGTTTCACACTGCAGGAACATTTTCTGGGAACCAGACCCTTTTTCAGGAACCAGGAGCTTTTGTTTTGTTCACAAGTCCCAGCCAACCACAGCCCCCAAATCCTACTTCTCATAGAAACATTCACTCGAGTGCACATTTAAGAGTGCACCAAAATCCCACCCACTAATTGCCCTACACTGGCAATGCAAATTATGCATGTGCATATATAAATACACAAGTCCTACATTTGCAGTACCCTGTCAAAGACAAGGGACCCACAAATAAGTCGGTTAATAGCAGCCACAACTTCAGAGATAATGGGCTGGTATATGCCTGATCTGTCAATCAGTTCCTGTTGATATGTTCCTGTTACCAAAAATTAAAGCGTTCTCAGTGCTTAAAAATGGAGAGGACCAGCATGATTATGCATTGTAAGTCATACAGGAGCTGGGCCAGTTCTTTACACAGCTCTACCAGAATTGCTCTTGACAGTCTACTTTATCGGCAAGCAATTGTTGTGATCTCTCACTACTCCTTCCCTTCATATTTATCCTCGCACAACATCCTCTAACAAAGCTAAATATACCATGATGATGCTGCATGTGACACAGGCCTTTTTTTTTACACCTATACCTCGTTAATGCCTATTTTTTAAACGTATTGCCCATGTGGGTGCACATATATTAGAGGCTGAACTGACTTTTCATTACATTCACCTCGAAGCTGGTTGTCCACAATATAAAATATTGGTATATATAAAGTCATTCATTTAAAAAGTAAAACAAAGGCTAAATGTTAGTTGTATATAAGATATACCAAAAATGTTCAGGAACTTTTGTGTGAAAGTGTCCAGTCATGTATGCATGTTATTACTGTGAAGGAGAGGAAGGACCTGGTGATCTCTGAGGTGGTACGGTTGGAAGAGGAGATGTATAAGATCAAAGCAGTCAGTCAGCACCACCAATGGAGGTGGACAAACTGGGAGGCAGTGGTAAACAGGACAATTACATGGATGGACGTGTGGAGGATACATAATGCAACATATGACACCCTTCCAAGCCCCCAGAATATTAACATCTGTTATGGCACAGAGGAAAACTGTCAGCTCTGCTGCTCCCAGAACCCAAGCCTGCAACACATTCTCTCTGGTTGTAAGGCAGCATTAACACAGGGCCGGTACTGGTGGCCTCATGACCGGGTCCTGTGTAAGCTGTCTGAAATTCTGCAAGTAGGTAGGCTTGAAGCAAATACTTCAATGGCTTAAAAAAATCAATAAGGACGTGGAGATATTATGGTTCATAGAGGCCCTCTTATTGTTCACCATAAATAAGGCTTCTGTAGCTACTGAAATTTGAATTCATGAACTGTTCCATTGTCACATTTGTGTAACAGATACAACATCAAGGCTGCATTCTTTACATCCCAGCTCAGTATCCCCATTGTGTTTAATAAATAAATATTTATGAAACATTTTCCAGAGCTGCAGTAAGCATACAGTAGTCTATACCATCCATGTCTGCGCAAGTACATTCTATGATATCTGCACAATGATGATATGGCTGAACGACAAAGTTCTCAGAACATATCACCGTCGTTAAGCAACATAAAAACATATACAAAAACATATACAAAAACATAAAAAACATACCTAGAAGTTTTGGGAGGTAATCTGTTGAAGAAAAGAGATATTAGTCAGTGTTCACTGTGGTAATATATGTAGACATGCACATATCACAGGGCTTAAATCCCTGGTGGCCTAAGACCAGGGCCTAGCCTGGTATGAGTGGTACACATTGGCCTACACACCAAAGGGGGGTTAGTGACCCCCCACACACATAAACACACACACAAACACAGATAACAGCACCCCAACTTTTATTGCCCAAAGATTTAGGGACCTACAGACAGCAGAGTGGACCTCAAGGACAGGGGTCCCTCGACTTGGCACACAACCCCCTCCCCATGCATCCTGCCTTACATACCACTCACCCAACAGACCAACACCCTAAAGGAAGTTTCTTTTAATTTTGGCTTTTGTATTCCCTGTATATTTCTTTGCTAATGATTGCTAGTCTCAATATACAGGTTATGTTTGTGTGTGTGCTTAGACAATGTTAGTGTTTGTGTGTGTGCTTAGACAATGTTAGTGTCACCCTTATAACCATGTTCATGGAGTATAACCTATCTTACCCCTTTATACTTAAACTCATATAAATTTGAATAAATAAATAGGTATAGCTACCACTGCATATATGTTCTCATGATTATACCAGAAGAGTCTTGAAAACTGAATAGTCTAACCAGGTATCTTAGTGTGTCCTAAGTTTCAGAGATTATTCTTTCTTTCTTTAACAAACTCCCCTTCTCCTCCACATTCCTCTGTGGCCCTTATCTGATCTTTGTGGCCTGTTAGCATTTTTTTACTTGATGTTCTGCATTAAAAGAACTGAATTAAGGTGTACATTATCCATTCTGGAGAAGATCATTTGGGATAAGCTACACCAACCAAGGTATGTTGTTCCCAGATGTGCAACTTAAATTGGTATTACCACAAACTAACAGCCACACCTATCTAAGGATAAGATATGCTGTTTTAATGTGAATATGTCATGTAATGTCTGTACAAAGTGTAATTTCTGTTGATATGCAACACCTATTCCGTACACTGATGTGTGTCTGTAACATACATGATATATGTAATTGTTAATTAATTAATACAGATGGTATGAGGTATGATCCGCTAGGCTGGTATGGCATGTATGGTATCAAACAGATGGACAATCACTCCTGATTCTAAATCTGGTTAGTGGTTACCATGAAAGTGTGTGTATCAAAAGTTTTACCAGCTTAATGAAAATCATCAGCAAAACGGGAATC
Source organism: Stomatorhinus walkeri (assembly GCA_026784285.1). Taxonomy (NCBI): domain Eukaryota; kingdom Metazoa; phylum Chordata; class Actinopteri; order Osteoglossiformes; family Mormyridae; genus Stomatorhinus; species Stomatorhinus walkeri. The sequence continues at coordinate 14,005,436 of JAODUD010000015.1, read as the reverse complement.
AGTCTTGTCATAAATCCTAAAAAGACTATCACAGACACCCTTCCGAAAGCCCGCCAAGTGGATGGTCAGCCATTGGTCCAGGAGTCGAATTCCTCGTCATCCCTATTCATGAACTTTAGACCATAAAATCTGACACCTCAGAACAAAGGGGAGCAGAAAGATCATCAACTCAAGAGCAGAGAAAAGCCCATCAGCCCAAGAGGAGCAGAAAGATCATCAGCCAGGAGAAGAGAAGCCCTCCTAAAGCCCTCCGGTGAAGGTCCAGATGGACAGAGAACTGCAACAAAGACAAAGCTTCACAAGGAGAGAGAATCCAAGGGGCTCCACCACTGCTCCAGACACCACGCCTTCCTGAGCACCATTATCCCATCATCCCACCATCCCATCAGCTCATTAGCTCTGCAACCAATTGCCAAGACCCCCCCCCCCCCACACTCTGCAACCAAGTAAACCAACTTCCTTTCATTCTAACAACCTAAGCTGTTATGTTAACCTGCTGTATGACTTTAGAGTTGTGTTTCCACAAACTGGGCATGCTTTACATAACAGTATTTCCCTTTTAAGATTACTCATTTAAATCCAGTCATTACATTTCCAAAGTACATTGTTTTTATTCCATTACGTTCTGTTATTTCATGTTTGTTGTTTGTGTTAAGGTGTAATGTCTGTCTTATGTTAGTTGTAGTGTTAGTTAGGAATACATGCATGTCTTTTACGCAACTTCAGCCTCCGTTCATTGAGTGCTCACAATAGTCCCTGCTTCTGTGCGATCTTGCTACATGCTCTGAAACCTCAAACTCGCCTGAAATATCGCGAGACTCTCTCTCATCAGCCGTGAGGGGAGCTTCACTATCAATCGTTTACATTACCTGGTGATGCAGCTCGCTGGACGAGCCTTCTAACCCAGGTTACTAAGTGATACTGGTAATTAGTGAATCCCGTTTAAGTCTCACATTAACAGACTTACAGGGATACCAGAACAAAGTTTGGAGGAGCCGACCATTCAGCATAGCAATTGATTAATAATCAGCATTAAATAATAATTAATTAAACTTTTATTAATTTCAAAACATATTGGTGGAGATATTAAAATTTACCTGAGCTAATAATTCCTACATATATTAAACCTGATTTACTTTAGTCGCTTTGATGTTTCACTGTTCCAAGTTTATGCTTATACTATAGTCATCCTCACTGTACAAACACATTGCATTGAACCCAAGTATTTAAAGTACAGTGGTACCTCAGAAGTCAAACTTAATCCGTTCAGAACTCCGGATCGAATCCTAAAAAGTTCGAGTTCTGATCAAATTTTCCAGATAAGAAATAATGGGAAACCAATTAATTGGTTCCAAGCCCCAAAAAATTACACTGAAATATGTTTTTTTTTAGCTTTTAAACACAAAATGAACCGGATAAAACAAGAAGAGCATATAATGACATGCTGCGTGACTCATTGCCCCGTGCATACAAATTATCTTAGGTCGGCGTTCACGGTTTGACTTCTGAGATTCAGATCGAGCTCTAGGTAATTTTTTTTCCGAACTGGTTGGTTCGGCTTTTAAGAAATTTGAGTTCTAATGAGTTCAAGAACTTAGGTACCACTGCTTATGGAATAAATATCGATATTTATGGAATGAAACTTGGAATATATGGAATGAATGTCGATATATATACAACGACACCCCGGAATATATGGAATGAATGTTGATGAATGTGTATATATATATATATATATATATTTCATTCCATATACTGTATAATATCAAAGATGATTAAATATTTCTTTTTTGGCATGCCATAAAATATCTACATGACTCAGAGAGTCAAGTCAGTGAATCTTAATCTTTATTTTTTTCCATACAAAGCCCTAGAAATATATTTAGTTTCTACCTACCTATTTGAAAAGCAGACTGCTCAAGGTTGTGTTTTTATGTGTCAGAGACAAAAACTCATAGCTTTTTAGAGGGTTTGGAGATAATTCTGTTTTCCCCTCTTAGGCAGGAGGATTAATTTGTACATTAAGGTTTTAATCATTACCGCATTAATGTTGACAGCACCAGTTTATATACACACTATAATAAACTTAACATTAATTGTTTGGTAACAAAAATTGGGAGGATTTGAGTCTGAAACGTTTTAGCCAGGGTGTATGTAAAGTTAACACCATAAAAACTATAGCTCTTGTGATCATATCTTCCAGCACAGAATGATCTACATACATACAAAAACAGAGAGGGCCTACCTTGCATGGTTTGGAGCTGATCTGTTGAAGAACATAGAGGGGATTATTGTGACGTATGCAACATGATTTACTGTAGTAGCTTTGACATACCGCTATCCAGGTTTCCTCTTCCACTACATCCACATATGCACACTCTTGGAAGAAACATATTTTAGTTTAAACCTTAGTGTGAATATTCAAAGTGCGTGAACTACATAGGAAACCACAAGAAATTAATGCATAATGCTGAACACGTAACGAGAAAAGCACAAGACACATAATTACATGCAGGCTCATACAAAAAATACATGCAAGTAACTACCCCAGTATAATTTACACTATGTATTATTTGAATTAGATTTCTCAGAGCTAGATTGACTTCTCAGAGCTATAATAAAAACTATTCTTTACAAAGAATGAGTTTAATTACTTTGTTTTTAATTGTTATTGACAGTATAACTTCACTTGCTTATAAACTTTAAGAATGCGGTAATAAAATGTTCTACATAAATATTAAATGGAAGGTTCAGATTTGGGGCGGCATGGTGGCACATACAGAACCTACCTTCCTTTTCTCTGAGCTGAGCTGTTGAAGAACACAGATGTTAGTCAGAGGTGATTGTTGTAGCACATGGAACATGATTTACTGTAGC
>JAODUD010000015.1:13958032-13969315 GCA_026784285.1 Stomatorhinus walkeri | reverse complement strand
ATCCCCCCCCCCCCCCCCCCCGCATCATGAGAAGATGAAGGTACAGGACCATGGGTCACAGTTCAAGCTGTAGCTCAACAGGTTCAACCAGAAAAAGCTACTTCATGTAATATATTTATATATATTTATATAAAATGTTTGGTTGTCCTTAACTGGAAAAAAAAACTATTTAGGGAAAAAGTACCCCTCACACAGTGATCTGCATACATTTAATTCCAGTTTTTTGTAACTGTTATAATTATTATTATTACTAATATTAATACTCTTTACCTTTATTTTTTTGTTCTTTTTGTCTTATAAAAGCTACTCATTTTCTACTGGGTTTTCTATTTGTTAGTGTTTTATAACTTGTTTAACTTAAAAAAACAAAACAAAACTACTGATCTGAAAGAAGTAGTATTCGCGTTTGTTTCTGGTTATTTTTGCTCCACATCTGTTCTTATCTTTAGATGGATGTTTTTTTTTTTTTCTTGGGGACGGGGGAGAACAGCGACTCCAAGCCCGTTGCTTGGTTTCCATCTCCCTGCACGGCGAACCTGTGGCACCTTCTCTTCCCTGTTCAAATGCACCTTCATCTCAGGAAAAACAGACTCTGCATTGATGTCAACAGTGCCAGTTTCTTAATAAACCTATAGCTCTGTTACAATAACATTTCACAAACAATACTGGCACTTTTGTAATACACATGGAAATATGCCCTCTGTTTTCATTTTGCCTCATACCATTTTTCCTAAAGGCGCCAGCATTATGTACAGTAGTTAGACTGAATGACGCCAGTGCCATCTAATTTATGTATAATAACCTTCTTCTTTACACTTCTGCAGTTTTTCTTTCTATCCATAAATCAGATCAATGACCATCTTCATACCACGTTACTAGGCACTAATGTTGTTCTTAAGAAACACACAGTTCTCACTTGGAATACATCAAAGCCAGATAGAAATGGGACAACCGGGTCATGTGGAGGTGTAAAGCCCGTCTGCAAGTTAAGGTTAAGGAGCACGCCCCAGGCTTCCAGCTGCGTGCTTCTCTGCACCACTGTCTCGGTTTGGGACCACAGGCGTAAAATAGGGCATCTTTGCCATGAGGATGTAAGTGGTTCTCACAGACACAACTGATCGCTCAGTGCTTAATGAATGTGGACAGGCACCATGCACGCTTGCAGTCAAGTGGTTTACAGTGGCAATAAAGGTGCCCGTCGTTTTCTGGGTGCCCTTTGAAATGCCAAAGGCAGCTTTGTGACTAATAGAACCAGTTCTAGATTGGCCCTATGGAATGTATTCACAGATAAATTCTTGCTTAGTTCCACAGACAGCTTAGTTCCTGCTTCTCCTGAGTTGGAGTGCTATGGTCCATCTGAACTCACAGCACTCTAAGCTGTCCATGTTGGAAATACTGATATGGAAACGGAGAATACTTTTACAATAACAGTATGAAGCTCTACCTCAATGGCTGGCAAGATTTTTGAACAGAAGGCTGTTTTTGAGTCCATGATCTTCCCTGGCACCAGTATGGCCAGTCCAGCAGCAGACCTAACGCTCACTCAACCAGCAAAGCATATTTTATTGTGTGAATTCACTTCTGTGAGAAAGACGGTGTCTCCCTGAGGAAAGACATATCCAGACCAAATTTATGTTTTTTTTTTTTATTAAATTCATTTACCTTATACTGCTGAATACTGAAATTCTAATGGCTACCTTGACAGAAGTGACATTCATCTACTCTTGTAACTATTTATTCTAACACTAACCCTTTCCTTCAGTTAAAGGGGCCTCTTCTATACTGCAAGTGCTATGTGTATCAGAACGATTGGTAAAAGGATAAGAAACATCCGTTTACATATAGGAGGAAAAACTCAAACTATGCTTGTGTTTTTCTTCTGTGCCCATTTAGAGGGATCACATTTACCACGGTCGTGGAATTGTTGGTTGAAAATTTGTCGGGAACAGCCAATGGAATATTGGGACTGCAAGTGGTGAGAATGTTGTCTTCACAAAGTGAAAGCTTTGGAAATGTACTAAGTCCAAACCTTTCTGTTTTGTCGTCCGAACTTCTTTTTTTCACAACATCAAAGCTGTCCATGCAGGACAAGGGAAAGGACATGGTTGATGATATTTCTATCATGAATTATCGAGGATTCCCTCATACATTAAAAAAAACAGACAGCAAAACTTGAAACTATGGCAACACCTTGTCATCCATATTCTTTCTTACTTGTTTTTTTTTTTACTTATCTGTCTTCTCAACTCTTTCCCTATTGCCTCTCACAGCTTCTTCTCTCTTGGGTTAATTGGCCGCACCCCTCTCTACCACAGCGGTGCTCTCCTCAAACCCTAAGCCTGGGGAATGAATTACTGTTCCCTCAGTCTTGGGGGAATCACCTAAACTACTGCTTTCTGCCTCCTTGTCTCCTTCCATCTCTTCCTCTTCCTCTTCTTCATCCTCTTCTACTTCTTCCTCCTCGTCGTCACACTCGTACGTGCTTCGGACAGCTGTAGAATCAGGGTTAGTTTCAGCAGTTGAGTTTGATTTCATCTTAGCTCTCGGTCCTTCCCGTAAGCAGCCATTAGGCCTCGATACTGCGCTATTGGCCCAGCCATCATTCCTCCAGGACTTCCACAGGGCGACAGGGTCCGCCCCGGGATGATGGGCTGGTTTCGCAACCTCCCTGTGGGTCCAGGTCTCCCCCATCAAGCTCCTTTTGCGTCGGGACTTGCTGGTGTGGTTGACTTGCAAGTGCATCGCCATCAGCTCTGCGGAGGAGGTGCGGAAGGGACAGAAGAGACACTGGTTCAGGGTGACCCCCCCTCCATCATCTTCAGAACCCTGGCCTGGGGAGGGTCGACGGGAAAGGTCCAAAGGCTCAAATCGCTCCAGTGGCCCTCGGGGCCCGCTGCCGTCCATTTGGCCATTAGTGAGGACCATGCGGTTGGTGCTTGCCGGTTTACGGCGAGACACCTTCGTTAGCTTACCGTGGGGGCCTTCCCCACCCCAGCTGCCCTCGGATCCCCCCAGGTAAAGTCCCCCCATGACCCCAGGAATGTAATGGAAGTCCTCCGCCTCCCGGGGCACCCCCTTACCACCGCCCCTTTGGGAACCCCTTCGCTCTCTGCGTTCTGATGGACCTGCATGCCACGGCTGACTATGTTTGGGCGACTCCACCCTCCTAAAGGAGCTCTGGGAGGAGGTGGAGGTGGAACAGCGTTGCTTGGAGCCATGCTGTCCATAGGGGCCCCCAGAGCCAGGTGTCAGGGGGGAGTTTCGCGTTGGCGCTGCATTGGAGGCATTAGAGCCGCCCGACGAGCTTCTCTGTTCCCGGTGATGCCTCTGCAGGTGGTATTTCAAGGAGCCAGACTGGGTCCCAGCATAATCACAGTGGGGACATTTGTATGGTCTCTCCCCTGTGAAGACCCAAACGTGGCTAATTCAGGTACTGTGCATGGCAGGAAACACCTTCAGCGTGAAACAACACTCAGCACTGGGCTCACGAACATGTAAGATGGCTTCATGGCTGCAAACTGTAGACCTGAACTCATAACTAATGGCCACAATTCAGTCAACACCACCTGCCCATTTAGTAATATCTAAATGTCCTAAGTAAAAGTATATCATGTGAAAAATGCAGTAAATAACTAAACAAAACATTAGTTACATACAACCAGTCTGCATACAGCCATTAGCAGCATGCAGTAATACATTACAGACACTAGATGGAAGCAGAAAACTTGATTTTCCTACGGGAAACCTTGCATTTTGAATTTTTCATCACAGCACCATCTTTGTTATCATAATCATTACAATATTATTATCTATATCATTGAAGGCCAAACCAAAGACCACATTAGTGTTTTTTTTTGCCTTGAAGGTACTAATGTCTACTGTTAGGTGTGATAGAGGCTGAAGCACTCACCAGTGTGCACTCGGAGATGCACTTTTAAGTGGTGGGAGGAACGGAAGGCTTTGCCACAGTAAGGACAGTCCTTCACCCCTGTACCTCTTACCCGCTCCTTGGGGCCTGCAGGCTGACCAGAGGAGATGCTCCTGAGACCATTCTCACCTGAAAGAGAGTCACAGACCCGGGTTAAAATCACGACAGCGTGCCGGAGGAGGTTGAAGACGGTTAGCTTTGAAAGCTTTGAAGGAGATACAGACAAAGGGACTATAGGCGACATTACAGCAGGAAGTCTGACACCTTGGTAGTGTGACATCATGGCGTGGAATCCTCCCGCAGCCACTGCAGCCGCAGCTGCTCCCGCTGCTTGCTGCTGGCTGACTGAGGCCTTGGGGATGTCCGCCCTCTCCTCGTTGCCTCCCCTAGCTCCTCTTTCTCCGCCGCCGCGCCTCTTCCCGCCGTCCTCCCTCTTCGCCGGCCTCTGCGTGTGGACCCGGGCATGCGCCACAGCCTGCTGCAGGCTCCGGAAGAGCTTGCCACAGTCGGGGCATTCCCACGAAGCCCCCGGCGGCACTTCCCTGGACACGAGCCCCCCCAGGTAGGCCCGCACTTGCTCTGCCTCCCCGGCCACGGAGCTCCTGTGCTTGCGCTGCCTGGGTCGCTGCTGCTGCTGGTGCTGCTGCTGCTGCTGGGCCTGCTGAGCGGCCGCCAGGCTATGGGCCACCATATGCCACACGGCCGCCTGACCCCCCAGTCCGCCTCCTCCCCCCCCCCCGCTGCCCATCTCGGCGACCTGCGCCACAGCCTGAAGCCTCTCCATGCAGCTGGCCGCACCTCCGTCGCCCGGCAGCCCCAGGTATCCCAACAAGGAGACTTTAGCCGGACCTCCTGCCTCACTGCTCCCCGCTGCAGCCAGCTTGGCGAGGGCTTCCCTTTCCCCCCTCCCTCCTCCTCCCCCTGCTTCTCCAGCACCTCCTGCTCCGTGAGCCAGGAGTACACTTGAGTAAAGTGTCCCCAAAGCCTGGCCTCCAGTAGAGGTTTTGGTCTGGTCGTCAGACACTGTGCCACTCAGGCCAGGTTTAAGCCCTAATTTGTTGAGGTGCACCTTCATATGGTTCTTCAGGAACCAGGGTTCCTTGAAGCCGCGTCCGCAGACTTGGCATTTATGGTCAAGAGAGTCCTTGTGCTTCCGCATGTGGCCCTTGAGGAACCAGGACTGGGTGAAGCGCTGACCACAGGTCTCACAGCAAAATGCTGGAGGCGGGGGTGGGGCCACGGCAGAGACGGCGGGGGTCGGATCGCTTTCACCAACCTCCACAGGGGACATGGCCGGGTGGCTCTCCTGCAGGTGCAAAGCCAGATCCTCTTCTCTGCTGGCTGAGAACGGACACATGGTGCACTTGTAGGGGTTGTGGAGGATGCGGACGTGCCGCGACAGTTCAGACGCTGTACGAAACTTGCCCTTGCAGGCGTGGCACCGGAAGGCAATTGAGGCGGAAGAGCCAACATCATCTGTGGAAGCAGTGGTGACAGGGACAGCCTCTTCCATCAGCGGTGGTGTCAACTGGGCACTCTCACCAGCTGAGATGAGCGGGCTAAGGGTAGACAGGGTCTCGCTGGTTCCCGGTGAGCTTACGGAGCACCCCTCCGTAGGGCTCCGATTCGCTGGCTCCGCTGCTCGATTCTGGTTGTGGTGGCCCTTCAGGTGTACGGCAAGCGAAGCCCGACTGGAAGCTCGGAAGCCGCAGCACTGGCAGACGAAAGAGGCGCGCTCTCGTTCCAGGATGTGAGCACGAGCGTGCAAGGAGAGGATGCTGTTGAAACGGAACCTTTTCCCGCACACCTTACAGGGGAACTTGAGCGCAGGCGACGTCACCTGTGTCGCCGCTCCATCCGCCCCGCTCCTTTCACCCTCCTCCCCACTTGGACGGCCATTGTGGAAGAGCTGCAGGTCCAGCTCATCGCTGCAGCTGGGGTCCTGGGTAGAGGACAAGGCCAGTTCCAGAGCGCCAAATCCTGGGAGGGCTTCCCTCAGGGGAGTGGGTTCCAGGTGCATGTCTGGGGGGCTGTTGTCTGGTGAAGGACTCTGTGCCTCCTGGTCTCCTGGGAACAGCGCGACTGCGGGGGTGGGGGAAGGGGGTGCAGAAATGTCCTTTTCTTCATCCTCATCTTCCTTTTCCTCCTCATTGTCTTCCTCGCAGGGAAAGGAGGAGAGATGAAAAGGTGGAGGAGAGTAATTGTGGAGGTCCAGAGGACTATGGTCCAAGGATGGAAGTGTGGGGGAAGTTGGGGGGGGCTCACAGGAGAGAGCCAGAACAGACTCTGGGGGTGAATCCATGCTCTGCAAGAGCGAGGTAGACAAAGTGTGAGAAAAGAGGGTTAGATGACAGAAAAATTCATAGCCAATCAGGTTTCACAGGATACTATTTTGTTCGTTTGTGCTCACATCACACAGTGCCAATGAATTCATTGCATCTTTCTTACAATTACAACCAGCAGTAACTCTGTCAGCTTCAAACATGTTGAGAGCTTTTACTATGAGGGAGCGTGTGGGTAACCTCACCAGCAGCGCTTGTGTGCCATACTGCTCTACTGGGTGTAGAAAAGCTGTTACAGTGCTTGGTCCAGTTCCTCAGACCACCTCCAACAGTGTTCTGTAAATTTCAACACATAATCGTCATCATCATCATTATACTTTCATCACCTGTGTCGCTGCAATCATCATTATTCATCACCATCATCATGATTCACCACGGATTTGAAATCATCAGCATCACTGCTCCTAAAAGCAGCATTCCAGTAGCCACCATTTCAGAGCAGAGAGCGAGCTACTTGAAACTTATACAATCTCCGCTGGCCTATAGGAACAGGGCAGAGCCGGACGCAGTCTGTCCCAAACAGGATGGGCGCCAGATGTTTTTGCTTCCCCACACACCCTTCCTGTTCACATACAGCAGCGCGCCCCGAGACGCTTCACGCCAAGCGCGCCGGGTCCCTGACGCAGCACACAGTGCACAACCACACGCCACAAACATAGACAGAGACGAGGCGGAAATAAAATCGTCACACGGGAACCTGCGAGCTTCGGTTCACAGGGAGATACTTGTCCCTGAACTTGGCTTAATCATGAGCATCTGTACCGCTAAGTGTGACATCACGGCACAAGCTGTAACAGTGGACTAACGAGGGGAGAGTGACCAATGCATAACGACTGTTCCTGTTCTAATGACTCCCTTATAAAATAATCATTGCCATATTTCAGCTGGTGTGACAGAGATCGGCGCTCACGCCCCGGGAGCTGAGAATGTCACGTACACAGACACACAAACACGAGTGGAGCATTAACGGCACGCAAGGTGCCGGCGTTCCAGCGCATGCAAAGCATGCACACAAATTAAGTCAGGTGGGTTTTAGAGAATCTGTTCTCTGGATAATGTCAGGTAAAAGTTTATAATCATCAGGGGAGGGCTCATGCCAAGGTACCCATATTGGGCTGGGCAGATCGCAGTGACACTGTAATACTGCGCTCTAACATTTTGGCATAATCATGACTCTTGAGGATCGACAGTATCAGTCACACACTCTCATTCTCTCTCCCTTGCCTCCATTTTTTGCTCGCTCAATCTGCTGTTATTGTTCCATCTTTTCGCCCAAAGTTGCTCTCCTTCTGTTTTTCTGATTCACACTCTTCCCATCCCCCTCTCATTCTCTCGCTCGCTCCCCCCTCCATTATTCACTCATTCTCTTTCATTCTCTCTCTCCCTCTCCCCGCTGACTGCAGTGCCAGTTGGCCCCGTGCCAGGGAATGCTGATATCAGCTGGTAGATTGGGCCTGCCAACATGGCGAGGAAGAGAGAGAGAAAAAGACAGGAAGAGGGGCGAACGAGGAAGGATAAACAGGGGCAGACGAGAGAAGACGGGATCAATTATGCACACCACAAAAGAAGGGATGGCGAAGAGAAGAGATGGAGATTCAGTTGAGACATGATTAACTCATAGCACATCCTCCAAGAGTAAGAATGATAAGAGGCAGCACATGGAGCTGAAAATAGATGGGTGTGGACTGAGATTTTCCTAATAAGAAGAATTGTGTTGCTTATACGATAGGGGTCCACTTGCCGTACTACTCCTATACACATCAATGTGCCCTTTCTGGTTTTCTCCGCCTCTTGGGCCTGCACCTACTTGATGTGGTACAGCTATGCCTTTCCCATATTACTGTTTATTCTGATGTCTTGCCAATGACACTGGAATTTCTTTTTTTATCACCGTACCCCTTAAGTACTGATCATAGCCAAATACAGCTTCTAAAAATGCTCAGGATGGAAATCCAAAGCAAAGAAAAGGTGCCAGACAGGGAGGGGGGGTTGAGGAGGAGATCCAACCAGATACAATGCATCTGTCTGTGTATACGGAACAACAGGGAGACTATACACACAATCATATGTAACAGAGTCATATAATTAAATGTAGTGCTTGTTTTGTGATTTTGCTGCAGTTCTTGAGTGTGCGTACGGAGAACACTATATCCACGATTGTATTTGCACCTGTGTGTGTGTTGGGGAGTTACTTTGGATTTGTGTACATCAGCATCTCTATGCTGGATGTGTAATTACGAGATGGGCACATGCGTACAGTCAGCGTGTGGGTGTGCGTGTAACGTTACGGTGGGTGCGTAACCACACGCATCTGCCCATGCCACGTGCATGTGTGACAGAGACAGTGGAGACGGAGAACACGAGGGAGTGTGTGTGTGGGTTTATGGTGGGGTCTAATTCGAGGCTTGTGGTTTTCTGTCATGGCCGCACAGCGGACTTCCACACAGACGGATTTCATTTCCTGTACTTCACCTTTCCCTGAACCCTCTCTCTTTTTCTCCTCTTCTCTTTTCTGCATGTGCTCCGTTTAATCTTACCCTGTCCCTTTCCCTTCCTTCTTCCCAAGGCGACGCTCTGCTGCACCAGGATGGTCCTACATCTTACAGAGTGTTTGTATTGTTTAGAATTCAAGAACCGTCACTTTTTTAAATACTCCTCAAATGTGTTTTAACATGTTTCAAACTTTACAACTGCACTATTCCTCGACCACCTGCTGCCACTGGCGAGCCCTGATCGAAACTTGTCGGAAAGATGCTAACTAGTATCACCATGAAGTAAATGAAATGAGTTAGTAGTTAGTTAAAACGAAAGATAATATAAGTATTGCTTAATATAAAAGTGATAGCAGCAAAGATGTACAAAGCATTTCTGTTGCTTGGTGTGCAGTGAAATTCCAGTGCAAGTTACTAAGTATAGATTCCGGAACTCCCATCAGAAGTACTTTCCATTGCATTGCCTGGTATTCTGGGAAATATACATCCTAAAGGTCTTGTAAAAATAAAGAATACTTCAGCACCTTTCTAAAAGGTGAAATTATAGACCTCAGGTAGCAGTCCAACGTGTGTTATGTCAAAATGCCAATCCTGCACTTTTTCACATGTAATAATAACAGTAATGGTACAGGTAGTAAACCACAGCGCACCTGTTTCCCAAACCCCAGAAACACAGCTGACTTTAACATCCCCTTCATCCCCTGAGCAGTGCAAATCCTCCAGCATTGCACATGCCAGACACCATGTGGAAAAACAACATGCAAATATACAATAAATCAAGCAGTGCTTCAATAGGTTTCTCTCGTAACTTCACTGCATCAGAACCCTTTGGATTTGCACCAATCAAAATCATTTTATTTGGTATAAAAATTACTGCCGATTACATTATTGTATTAAGAAAATTATTACTAATGTGAAGCGACATGTATTGTTTGTCTATTACTGTTGCTTGATACAACAAAGTTGTCTCTTTAATCTTTCTGTAAAGTGTATTTATTTATGCATTTGGTAAGGTTGGTTTTGGGAAATTTTTTTCAAATGTATTCATATAGTATAATTTCTTAACTGCAGGCTTTTGATGTTTTTGAAAAAGATAAAACTTAAATATAGACAAGTACACAGACAGACAAGCAGACAGACAGATAGATAGATAGATAGATAGATAGATAGATAGATAGATATCTGAGCCCCGCCCCCTTGCACGCGCCTATTAGTCCACTTTCACCCGTCACTTGGCACAAAACAGGTTGAAATAGATTTTTTTTTAAATTATTATTACATTTACAAAGTTAGACACCGAAGCAGTTTGCTAAAACTAAAAAACGAACGTTTCTTTCATCATCCACCTGTGTGCTGTGTACTTCTTTTTTTTTAGTAAATAACACCGCATATAAAAAGTACCCTAAATCATGAAGTACTGAAGTGAAAAAACGCTGCGTAAATTGAAACGCAAGACGTATGTAGTTAGAAAAGTTGCGTTATTTACGATTTTATATGTTATGGGAGTGTCTCCAGGCTACACAGATGACATGTCTGTTTCTTATCTCGGGAGGAATTTCCTCCGCGGGTGCCTGATGTGCGTCAATAACGTGCAACCATTTTCAATCCCTTTCTCCCCCTCTCTTCGCGGCCATCTCAATTAAAAAAAAGGCACATTATTGAAATAAATAACTACCAAAATCACTCACAACACACTTTCATTCGCAGACACCGAGAAACCCGCTTAGATCGGATCGTTGTCCCTTTTTAACTCGTTTAATTAATTTCGCCATAAATTAATTGTAAACGTTACACGGTTAAAGCTGATATTCCGAAGAGAATATGTTTTTTCAGTTAAATAGCTAGCGTTGTAGCCTAAATTATAGTTCGACAAGCATATTTTAGTCTTCTTGGTTTCTTTATATATTGTAAGAGAAAGATTAGTAGGGGACGACACGAGTATGGGAAGTGAGAAAAAGTGCCATCATGGATTTCATTTTGAATGTCTGACAATCTCTCCGCCCTCTCAAAACTGCAATGTTCCCTTCGTATTTTCTCCCCTTAGACAACAACAGAAAACCGAACTGAACGACCCACTCAACACACTGTTTCTCCGCTATGTGGTTTTAAAAACTGCTACAGTTGCAAACTCGTCACTTTTAGTGAAAGGGACTTAACCCAAGAATGATGTTCTACAGCTCGGAAGAGGTGACGTTAGGACATGCAGACCAGTAGTAATAGTAGTAATTACAGCAGCGAGAAGTAGCAGCAATAATGTGATAATGGCTGTTTACGACCCAAGTTAGCGGAGACTACCTGGTCTAGTAGTGGGCTACGTCTCAGCTGAAGGGAAATCTATTTAACGCCGTCAAGACACGTTTCTAACAAAAGAATGAGCTTGTCAACTACACTGTTTTACTCGCGCTTTGGGTGGCACTACAAAAATCGCAATATATACTGCCTCGGTGTTTATATTTTTGGAAGAGGGGCACTGAAAAATGACGATAACCTGTTTGTGTGTGTGTGTGTGTGTGTGTGTGTA
>JAODUD010000015.1:13918907-13928962 GCA_026784285.1 Stomatorhinus walkeri | reverse complement strand
GAGAGAGACATAGACATTCAGAACCTGGCCCGGCTCCCATTCTCTCTACTCACTGCCAAAACATTCCAGTGACCCAGTTACTTGCTCTCAGTCCTCACAAAAGTCTTCAAAAACTCTACTGTCTATGTCATCTACTATTATGTTAATAAAAATGAAGTATTATTTTTAATAGAATGTCTGACTATAGACTCTGCTTGCTTGTCTAACTTTTAGTTTCTCCCCCCACACTCAATGCTCAGCACTGTTTTCCACCTTCTTCTCCCTCCCCCAGTCAATGAATGTTCAATAGTGTCCAGTGTCTACCACACTTACCAACACCTCCCCCAAAGCCTCCCCCTTTCTCCTGGCCTTTGGGACTCACATATGGAGAGAGTTATGCTGATGACTCATGCTGCTTCTGCAGTCCCAGGCAGACTCGACGGACGACCCACTGAGTGTGCACGGCTGTGTGCGACTGCAAGCGTGCGCGAATGTGCGCCTGTGTGTCGTGACAGTATTCGCGTATATGTCCATGTACGTGTGCGTGTTTGTGTGTATACGTGTGTGCCCGGCAGTCTGTATATACATAGACGCGCTGCTCATATATGTAGACACGCAGACAGGGTTTGGGTACTCACACATGCATGTTGCTGCACCTTATGCAGTAAGTGCTTAGCTGGAATGAAATAGTCCAGGAGGTATCGCAAACTGTCATGCTGGTAGGTCGACTCCAGTACAGAGAACACCTACACATACCAAAGCGCACTGTTAAATTTAGACCAAGCTACAAACACACTAATATTATCTTGCACATGCAGAGACACACTGAGATGAACAACACAACTAGAAAACACTGGGTGAGACGGCTTCGTGCATTTGCCTGCTGTAATTATGCAGCAATCCATATGCTGGATGAGTAAATTCATATGCCGGCGGGGGGGTTGAGCACCTGTGATAATAGAGGGGGGGCAGTGCTTTCAAATGGGGGGTACAGAGAGGACAACGCCCCCTGGACGCAGTCCTCCACTGCCTCGGAGCCCTGGGAGAAATAAAGAGTGTTACGATAGATAAATGGCACACAAGACACTGTAAACAGGATGAGTTAACAGAGATATGCAATCTAACTAGATATGGCAGAATCTAAACAATATTTGATAAGTGGCAAGGAATTTGTATCTACAATATTTACCTTTTTATTTTGCACAAAAATATAAGTTCTCAACAATACACACACACATATATATACAGTATTTAGTTTCCTTTGTTATGGATACAGCTACAGTGTTCCATACTGGCAGGAGTGTGTCATCACTGTATAAACACAGTGGTACAGTGATCTGGCAGTGTGATTCAGGGGCCAGCCAGCCAACAAGGCAAAGGGTTAATACCCTTCACATCGAACACACAGTGTTTGTTTTTCTACAGGGCTGTTGTCATAGTAACCTCCAACTCTGTGCTCACACAACCCCTGTACCCCGTTTACTTTCCAGCCCCCCCCCCCCTCTCTCTCCTGCTCCCGCCCCCAATATCATCTGACAGTAATTATGGGAAAACTGCTCTCACAAGAAACATATTGTGCGGTTTTCTCAAAGCCCGCAGATTTTACTGGATATTGGGAGAAGGGAGGGATGGAAGGCAGGGATGGAAGGCAGGACACTAAGAGGGGCAGAACTGAGGGGGAGAGAAAAGAGAGAAGCGAAAGCGGGAGAGGATATGTAAAGGGGGGAGGGAGAGGAGTGGGAGAGAGGGACTGAAAATGAATGGCAGGCAGGAAAAAGGGAAGTAAGGTTAAAAAAGAAACAAGGCAGGATAAAAGCAGCGGAGGAAATGCAAAAGCAGATGTATAAAAAAAACCTTGAAAAGAGGCAAAGATTATAGAAACTCAAGGACTGAAACACATGCAAACTGGATTAGCTAAGCTCAGCTGCCCGTGCACAGCCTCTGTGCCTCTATCTGCTGATCCTATTGTTGTCTGCATAGCTGCTGTTTCTATCTGCTCATTCCCTTTATATAATGATAATGTAGAAGCACATAGGAATTCTTTTGGTTTCTTTGGTTTCTGTCTTGCTCTCCTATGAGGCGCAAGTATATAGGCAAGAGGGAAGCCTGGGGTCAGACAATACCGGCCCTGGGGCAGTTACAGGGGGTAAACGCTGTGCTCAAGGGCCCCACCATGATATGATTACTCTGCTGACCACTGGTTTAGAACCAGAAACCTTTGGGACACCTTCTGGACACAGACACCAATAGAGTCACAGCCCTTTCTGGCGAGAGTCCAGATTGCATAACTCCTGCTTATATCAGCACTTCCTCAGTCTTTGCCTCTACAGTTCATGAGACATCTGCACGGCAATCAATGGAAGAACATCAGACAAAGACATCCTATATAAATGATACAGTGAGATTTCCAGTAACTTTCCATAATCACTGGATACATAATTACACAATTTATTTTGCAAAGGAAAGATTTGACCCTTTTCCCGATACTTCCCCTGATCACAAGTCCTAGTGTGATATTATGTTGGGTAGGTATTTGGGTTAATACTAGGAGCACTCCACATGCATTACCTAAACCCTGATACTGGCAACAAAAAACAAAGAAATAGGCTACAATGGAAAATTCAAGGAGCAACTAGCATTGGGGTGAATACCAAAGTTAAACCAAAGGATTCATTGGTAATTCTTTACTTAAAGCAGTTATATACGTTTTATAATATTCATACCGCATTATAGCCATGTTCATTATGCATTATGAATGCTCTATGAAGCTCTTATCTATAACAGACTATAAACGCCTGCATACTCATACTCATCAGTATATTACATTATGAAGGTGTTTAAAGTGCATTATAGACGAGAGCATTCATAATGCATAGTAAACAGGACTACACCTTTTTATAAATAGTTATAGCCATGTTTTACATTTACACACACACAGTATATAAATGACATTTGTAATCTAGAAGACACAGTATTACACTGCTGTTCTGCACCTGACACTCATGTCATTATCGGAGTAAGACTTCAGAGACCACATTTGGTTTAACAGAATATGAAGCATTCCACTAATTCAACAAACATTTCAGGAAAAGGCTCATTAAATAAGACCTCAGGTGGAACAGAAAGCAGCGCGCGCACAACAAGCCGCGAGGGTTAGCTGGTTAAAAACTGTTAATAAATATTTCATAAAGAATGAGGAGCATAAGGAAAATTCACAACATTATAGACAGCACATGACAAAAAAGGAGCCTTTTCCAGGGATGCACTTCATATGCAGACTGGGACTGTTTCAGACACGCCATCTTTTCTGTGACCTTTAAGCTGAAATGCTTAACAGCAATCTGTACATCCATTCAAATATGCAAAATTACACCCTGAATGTAACTAAATGCTAAACTGTAATAAGTAATGGAGCATCACAAAGTAACGTAAGTAATATTGGTAATAAACATCCTTCCTCAGACAAGCCTTTGAAGTATCTTCCCACTTGTGGAGCCTCAAACCAATTAAAGAAGCACGGGCACAAGTCAAGGGAACATGCTGGGTGGAGTGCCAATTCATCACAGCACACGCACACTCACACACACGCGTGCACACATGCACACACACATGTACACACACTCACAATGGGCAAAAAATGGATGTCAGCAATATAGTAGGAATCTGGTGGGAAAATACAGGGACGACACAGAACTCCTCACACACATATGGGAAGTGATGTCATGAGAAGCAATATTTCAGTACCAAGTCGATACCAAAATTCTGAAAACATGGCGGTCCTTCCCGTTTGTTTTGTTTTTGTGCAGCACCACAGGTACTTTTTTATTTCTTTCCTTTTATGGCTTAATGTCCAGTTTTTTTTATGTAATTCTGCTTGAAATAGTCATTTGTTTTTATTAAACACTTGAAGGCAACATGCCATGATCTGGTGCCAGACGACCTGGGATGCAAACTGGTTCTAACAGATGAGAAACAGGAGTCTAGCCTCCCGCACGTCCAGGGTGTTGAAGTACACCTGTCAAACACGGTGATACTGACAAAAAACCTAAAATGATTTTTGTAACACTTTCTATGAACGCCATGTCTATAAGAATCCATGAACACATCAATCTTGACACATTATAATGCACTCATAAAGCATTAAACACTTGACTATAAATATTTATAAAAAGGCATAGAACATCATAGCCATGTTTATTATGCATTATGACTGCTTTATGAAGCTCTATAATACACTACAGATACCTTCGTAATGCAGTACAAAGCATCCTTAATGCTTATCCTGATCATTATAATGCATTATAGATGAGACCTTCAATTGAGTTTATGAAGCATTATAAATTTAAACAACACCTAACCACAGTCAGTAGAAGTAGATGCTGCAATGCTTTATTAATTGTTATGCTGAGCATTATAATGCATTATGAAGGTATCTATAATGCATTACTGCTGACAGCTTTACGTAAAGTTTTACCAACCTTTCTTATGGAACTGAACATTTACAGTCTTTTGAACTGGTACATCAAGACATTTCTAGATCAGGGCAGATGTCGCATATTTTGTGTTTCTGCAGGACATAACATATGATAGAGTTTGGGATGCTACTTTTTCTACTGTTTTTTAAACATCGTAAGACTCTTTAGTAAATTCATCTTATTTACTATAACATTAGTGTAAAATGACAATGATCATATACACCATATCTTGGAATCCAACATAACTCTGAATGACAAATTATTTGGAGGCTTTCAGCACACTACGAATACACGCCATTAGTATCTGATGCTGTGAGTGACACTGTTTTCAAGTTTATGACATCACATGCTAAAAATAAAAGGCCAAAGGTTCTCTTAAGGTGTTTGGTTCCATTTCCGGGATTATACTATGATTACAGGATATATTTCTGTCCAAAAGTGTTTGTGTCTAAATGACGCAAATGCTACATTGTTATAGCTGCACTAACTCGGCAGCAAACGGAGAAGTGTCCCTCTTCCTGCAGACTTCCTGCCTTTTTTCTCCTAGCTCGGAGGGAGAAGAGGGAAGAAGACAATTTCCACCCAGAGAGTAAGTGTGACGATGTGGGAGAAGATAAAGCAGGCAAGAGAGAACGGAAGACGGGGGTGTGAAGACCTGTAAATGGTGGGAAAGAAATGTGAAAAAAACTGACAGAAACCAGATGTGATTTAATGCAAACCCGGTGAGAGCTTTTCAGTAGAGTCTGCACACTTCAGCAATGCTCACAGCGAAACACAACTTATGCAACATTCACATCAAGTGTGTTTAGCACAAACAGGCATAGCATCAGTTCATCCATCATTACTGTTCAGTCACTCCAAGGTTTACCATTACCCCCCACCCCCCCACAACCCACCATCCATTACCAGGAAAGGACACAGAACTGCTTCCCCAATTCTTTTCTTTTAAGCTGTGAGACACACTCTGAGGGAGGACTGACTTTCCCACCAAACATACTCCATAAAAGATGCAAGGCGGGGGGGTTGGCGCGGGGGGGTTGTTTTCCAGTACTATAACCACACCAGCTGCTGGAGCTGAGCGGCACACGGATGTCGCTGCTTAAACAGAAAGGGGGAAGAGTTTCAGCCTTAAGCACACAACCATAAGCATGTTTATCTGTGCGAGCACACGTGTGTGTGCGTGCACGTGTGTGTGCGTGCACGTGTGTGCGTGCACGTGTGTCCTTCTAACTCTCACTCGCTCCGTGCCCCTCTCTCCTTCTGTCTCTTTTGGGTCCGGTGTGGAAAATACAGCATCACCCAAACCGCCAAAACTCTACAAGCCTCCCAGAATAAAATTGGCTTCCCCCCCCCCCCCGCTCCTGCTCCTGCTCCCTCTGCAAGCTGCTGCCAAACAGCTCCACCCTGTCCCACCCTGTCCTGCAGTCCAAACAACAGAGGAGGGGATCTCCCAGCCCTCCACGCTCTCTCCTTCTCACTTGGCCACAGCTGCCCTCATTGGACCAATGAAACTGGTGAAGGAGTGAAGGAGTACCGGGTAAGGGGGAGGGAGCAAATGCAGAAATATAGGAGGCACAAGAGCATCATTAGTCCTGCGGATTGGGGGGTGGGGGCACATGGCCTTCCATTTACCTCAACAGCTTTCATCGTGTCTAGGTTCACTTGCTACTTAACAAGTAGAGCTAAAGCCCTCAGTTGCCCTTCAGGAACTGGTATTGTTATTTAACAGGCTGACACATGAATGTAGTGGCTGCCCCACATATAAGGTTATAGCGATGACTACTAGACTCGGTGTGCAGGCCATCTAATGAATAGACTAGCATACAAGTTGCACAAATACTATAAAGTCACTATAAAGTCACGTTTCGCTACATAAATATATTCAGGTTTAAGTTGGAGTACTTTTCTTTTTCCCCCTGTTTCCCATGTGTGGGAACTGCCATCACCGATGAGGTGGAAGATAAGAGGTTGAATTCAAAGATCCAATTCATTTTAGTTGTACTAGGCAAGGGGAGGAAAAGTCCAGTTATACAATTGTGCATTTTTGTATACACAGTTTACATAGAAGACAATTACATGTGCTATTTTAATTACAAACGTATGGTAAGTGAAACAACAAAGCGGTACGCCCGTATAGAAAGAGCAATCGATGTTTAAAATTATGAAAAACTTTCCTTTCTTTAAATCTAAACCTTTATTAGTCCGCTTTTGCATCGCATTTGGTGTTTATCTTTCTAAACTTACCATAAGTGGAGCCTCTGCGCTGCCTACATTGTCGTTTGTGCGGCTGCACCGCCAGCGCCTCTTCGCCGCATAAAACTTTCTGTAGCTCTTTTTACTTCCGAGCGTTAGCCATCATAGTGGCAAAATATTATTTCCCATATAAGAAAACAATGGCAAAAAGTCCGTATAGTTTTTAAAGTTTTTTTTCTCCGTGCTTTCCCAGTGTCCCGGCCTTCCGTCCTCTTATTTCTGTAGTTTGCAAACGTGTAACCAGCGCGGATTGTGTCTTTCTTGTCTAATGTCAGTCCCGGACACACACCCCTCCCTCCGTTTTTCCTGACATGACCGCTACAGTCGCTTTTAACTGCCGTTATACTAAAATTTTCCTAGTTTTTTTTTCTTCACTCCAATGTGGAAATAAATGAATCGACAATGAAAAGGTTTACAGGAATTACAACGCTAACACACTGAAATCAGTCCTTGAATTTGTACTTTTATATTTTGAAATACTTATCGTAAATGTTTTAGTATTTAGGTATGTTACATGCTATTAAATCCAAATTAATTGACGCTGTTATTGTATTCAAACAAAGAATTGCAATCCAACTATCTGGCAAATTCAATTTGGACGTTTGAATACAGTATGGTTGTACTGGATTGTACGCTTCTATTTTGTGAATGGTACATACATACGATATATGTTCCTATAGTATTTCAACAGTATTTGGTTTCAGTCTATGGTACTTTCTGATAACATATGGTATTCTGTTATGTCCCATGGTATTTATTTCCAGCCTATATCTTAATGTGGTATTTAATACTCCTACAATTGCTAAGAAGCACATATAATATAGTTCCCTTACAAAAAAAGTAGCTGTGTAGTAAAAACTGGACTGCGATCATTTCACTTGCTGGCCTACTGGATTTAGTGATGGAACCTGAGAATTTCACATAAGTAGCTCACAGAAAGCAGTAATTATGGTGTCGCATTTTATTTTCACCATCTAAAGTAACCATTTAAAATGTGAACAGTTTTCTTTCTGTTTTTTTTTTTGAACAGGTGTTTTTCTGAAAGTCTTTCCTTCGGCTTTTGCCGTGGAACACATAAGTGATTAATTGGTTTTAAGCATATGACTATTACACTGTTACAGTGGGTTTTTTGTCAGAACAGATGCATTTCATACATGGCACATTTAATGTAATTTTGATGTCTAATTTCAGTGCTGCATCAATACAATACTACTGTAAACATTACGTAAAATGCTATTAATTATATTACCATAGTGTGGCATATCTAAAACATGTTATTGCCATGGTGCAATCAATATGAAAAGCTTAAGACACCACCATTGTATTTTAACTGAAGATATGTATGATAACACTATGTAGTATACCATGGTATATACAGTAGGTGGTCAAATTACAATGGTTTAACCATAGTGGTATTACTATGTTATTACTTTGATGTGTACAGGGTATTTGGCTGTTTTATCTATTATGTCATTTAATTTTTATATTCTAAAATGGATACTCCTGAAATCAGAATATGTGCTCACTTCAATATTTGCATTCTCTTTTATATTATATTATATATTTTATCTATATTTTATGTGCACCCTGATATACCGATCTTATCCAGGTTACTTTGTTCCCTGTGTTACCTGGAATAGGCTCCAGGTTACCCCCCATAATCCTAACCATGATGAAATGTTTGTAAGGTTGTTGTATGGATGGATGGATGGATGCAAGATGAAATATATCATGCATGTGCTGTATAACTGGCTGGAGTCCTGACATGGAAATCCTTACAAAGTCTTAGGCAGTCAAAAGAATTGTTTAAATTATTTTCCTGTTGGTGTAAAGCTATGATATCCTGTCTGCTAAAGTGTATCAATTTAGCCATTTCAAAGCTTCTCCTTAAGTCACTCCAGTGTGTGTCCATTTGAGTTTTGACTCAGGGAAACATGGGGGGAAAGGATGGGGAAAAAAACGGAAGTGGTGAGAGTGGAGATCATATTAATAGGCCAGTTTTTACATGGTAAATTATCTCTGTTTTCCTTATTTTGAACATAATGCTAGCTGCGTCATTGACTTTTTAAGTCTTCAAAACTCTCCTTTCTGCTATTGGCTGGTGACTGGTTGGTTGCATGTAGCCAGTACTGCCCCGCCAGTGCAATCCGTGATGTGGGCTTTGATTTTACATGGCACAGTCATAACAAAATGGAGTTGGAGGCAGACAAGATAGGAGATAAGGAAAAGGTAACAATCCTAATATCTCACTGTCAGCTTGCAGACAAGGCAGATATTTTAAGGAAATTTCTTAGAGTCGAGAGTTATGTTACTAAAACTTATAAAATTCCACAGTGGTTTGGGGACAAGTGGTCTCAGAGGCACTTTTGTAAAGTAAGAATTGGCGAAAATGCCTTGGTGCAAAACCATAGCCTAGTTCATTAGCTAGGTTTGAAATCTTAAAAATCACCCCCCATCCCCTCCCTTGGGATTAGGATGGGACTGGGATTAATTTTTCCAGGACTGGGACAGGATGGGAGTGTTTGGTAACGCTTTACATTAAGTGCACCTTCATAATGCTTTTATATTGCATTCATAAAACGTTCAGTGCACCGTCATAATGTATTCATTAAGTATTCAGAAAACATTCATAAACATCATGCATGTATACCTTGACATCCTAACATCCCTTAACAGCTGTAATTTACATTAATAACAAACATTGTAATTGTATAATCAGGTAATATTTGTTATTAATGTGTAAGGGATGTTAAGGGATGTTAAGGGATGTTAGGATGTTATGGTATACTTGCATGCTGCTTTTGAATGTTCTATGAATGCATTATGAACGTCCGATTAATGTTGTATGTATGCATTGTGAAGGTGCACTTAATATAAAGCGTTACCGAATGTTCCTGTGGGAGTGGGATTGGATAGGAGTGAAAATCTACTCCTGTGTCGCCCTCTAAAGCCCACCTCTTATGATGCAGACAGGGCTCAGAGATGTGACATTCCTTCCTGCTGAGGGACAGAGCCCTCCCCTGGCTCATGTAAGTACTCCTCAGGGAACTTCTAGTGACTGGTGTTTGCAACCCAACCACCAGTCCCATATTGCCAGGGTCAGCACTGTGTGGCCTTCTTCACAGCTGGATCTAGAATAGGGTGACCAGATAATCCATGTCAGGGAGGGCACTTTGAGCTACTTCGGGTTTTACAAACTACTTTCAAACAGAAAGGCTCCTCTGTTTGGCTAAATAGTTCAGGTCTTCTTGTGCTTTGACTGGTTCGATTCCTTGACTGAAATACTCATCCAGCTGTTTCACATTAGCATTAGTGACACATGCATGATTATAGGAGACTGACCAATCA
>JAODUD010000015.1:13848132-13896334 GCA_026784285.1 Stomatorhinus walkeri | reverse complement strand
CAGCATGTCCTCTTTAGTGTACAACAGGAATAAATATGTTTCCTTACATCAGTGAAAAGATAGATGCAAAAAGAAAATGTCCACTGCAATGGACATAAACGAATGGGTGGGGTCTCAGGAGGATATAACCATGACTGGTTAACGATAATGGAACACAACAAAGGTGGAAAAGACCACTTTAAGTTTTGCGATTTTCCTGGTGACGACATGGTTCTAAATATACTTTTATCCACAAGGTTGTCTTTACTTGAAAAAAGCAGACCTGCGGTTTACCATATAGGAGGATTCACAGCATCTAGACGAGGCCAGTGACTGAGGCAGCGGCACAAATCCTCATCAACCGTGTTACGTCCTCCAGCCGTACAGACTGTGCCTTTCTGTGCGTGATGCAGCTGGGGCTCATCTTTTACGACCAGTCATTTGGACAATCCCCTGTAATGGCTGGCTGGAAGGCCTGGCAACATATTATTTTCACTGCCTGCCGTGCATCTGATAACATCCTCCAAGAATGCTTGCCAGCAAGAATGACCACTGGCGACATCACAACTCCTGCCACCTTCGTCACGGTGAAAATGGATAACCGGTCGGCTGGCCTGGACCCAGGTGCAGACTGGCTAATGGGAGGTTTGTGAATTTTCCTGATGGGCCACTGTAGTGAGGGCTGATTATAAGTCAATCACAATAGAATAGCAATGGATAGTGCTGGATTCCGCTGGTGGCCAACCAATTGATCAGGATCGGCAAAATATGTATAAATTTATAATCGCCAGTCCGACCCTGCCTGGACTTCAGTATAGAACTACATTTGTGCATAAGTGAGGTTACTGTTTCACCTCCTCTACTGCAAAGAGAAGACTGTATTGTTGACATACACAGTTACCACAACAGAAGTCTCAGCATGCAGCCGGATGTTGGATAAACCACTGTGACATTTCACATAACATACTCAGTTTTTAAGGATAAACCAGACTATTTGTCACCAAGAACATGCTGGTCTTTCTATTTTTGTCTATCATTTTCTATGTTATAGCTGTTAATGAGCAACTGTTAAATAGTTATAGCTGCCTACTGGCCTTGGACCTCTGGTTGTATGTGAACACAAGGCTGTCTTGAATTCATTGTCAGTAGAGAAGTTTAACATTTCTGGTCCTTGCAAGTTCCTCTGTTATAGCTGACTACTACACTAATAATTAGTAATGATGTGTCATTCAAGACAACAGGATTAAGCACACTTGCCTGGTTGTGAGCTAAACAACCTACCCCCATCACCTTACCACGCTAGAGCCACCTGTCATGGTTGAAAATTGGATACACCGATTCATTCCAGTATAGCATGCCACATGTCCACTAACAAATACAGTCTCTTTGAAATGGGATCATAGGTACACGTTTAAATTTACTCAATATGGAATTATTTTATCCCTACTCCTCATAGCAGCAGAATGGCATCAAAGAAAGCGCACCATGGAAAGCAGTGTTAAATTATTTTCTGAGAACCTGTTGAGTCGTTGCATGGTTGGAAAATGCATACTCAATCATCCTCCTAATTTACTTGATGTGGCTGTAGAAGATACCATTTTGCAACATAAGTTTGACTGTGTGTTGAGAAAGTTATCCAGAGATGCCACGTGCAGTGGACAAAATTGCAGAAATCAGAGTTTATATTATATGAATATACATTATTCATACACTACCTTAAAAGCCAACACAGATTTACACTCACAGCATTTCCTTCACCTCTGTCTTGAATGCGGAGTAAATCTAACTGTGTAAATATTATGATGGTTTGGCTGCTGTAGCGTCAGAACCATGCTGGAAACAAATGACAGGGGTTCTAAAGGAAACTCTCAGCTTAGCTTCCTAATGGACGGAGCAGCCGGCCTTATGTTAGAACGCCGCCTGCTTTCTTTTGGTGTTAAGAAAGTGTCACACAGCTGAGACTAACCCCCAGCCTCAGGCTGGCTTTTCATCCGACCACAACATCTGTCTGACCTACTGAGATATGGAAATGAAATGGTTATACTATGATAAGTTACACTTTCATATTCTCTGGTCTTATGATTGATTTATTCAATAACATAATAAAAGAAGCACAAACAATGGACTGGATCTCAGTGAAGTACAGTTAGTTATGGAGAAATGTCTTGACTTTGTAACAATTTATTTTGTAATTGATGGTAATGTCATTTTTTCACAATTCTACATACAAACAATCCTCTTAAGAGGAGAACAAGGATTTTGGCCATAATATATAGGAATTTTAATGCGGCAGTATAATGGTGAGTCACAATCTATGTCATCATGCTTGATTCATATTAACATTTACCATACAGTACAAACTGCTGGTATTTGACTATGTTCCTCACCATTATACAGAATAAATGCAAATCTTATTCGTAAGTTACTTAGAGGTACAGCAATGACACAAGCTAGATATAGATGAGCTTTTGCTTTGCCGTGGAAAATGATTCTCAGTTCCATGCATACAGTAAAGCCAAACAATAAACCCACCTGACCCAGGCTGGACCAAGTGCCTGACTAAGGTGGGACTTATTTTCTGGTTTTATTTTGTTGTTCAAAAAATTGTTAGTCCTTTTCTTACAAAGGTATCACTCCCTCTGCCTCACTCCTTCCCCTCATGGCAAAACAATGTATGTTACTTACTGCTGTGTAGCAAGAGCTGATGTTTGTACTTTGCTGTTTGACTAGACTGGTGCGGTAGTGCTGTGTGCGCTTCATTTATAGCATGAAACAAACAAATGCATCGGTTCTGTTTCCTCAGTGCTGAACCCAGAGTGCAGCCACAGAGAATACAAACACATTAATTCCAAAATTTTAACCAAGTTTTATTTCAACCAGGCCTCAAATGAAGTGGTGGTTGGTAAGACATTGAATGCAAACCGCTCTCCGCGAAGGCAAAGCCTACACACAAAGTGAAAGCTGCATCACCCACCCTGCGAATGTATCAGCCTGGGCCAACAGCGCCCTCCACCTGTGTCACCCAGTGGCCACGCGGCACGAGCCTGTTTTTTGTGAGTGCCGGCTGGGCGGGCTGAGGCGTAGCAGCCATGCATGTGTGACTGTATTTACAAAGTAAGCAGGAGGGCACAAAAGATAATAGCGCCTTCATACAAAGGGCTTCTGCCCAATCAGAAATTTGTATAAGCTTTACTGACTATAAACCCTGAGCACCATACCTCTGTATCTCCAAGGACTTCCTGCAGTCCCTACGACTGCCACTAGGGACACTCAGAGGGCACATTTAAATGCTCCACCATTCATCCATCACTTTTGAAAAAGGCAGGATACTAAATTTTAAAATACACGGTCTGGCAGATTGCATAGCTTGAATTATTTACAGTTTTCCACATTACAATTTTGACATGAGACAAAGCAGATATAATTTCATGCGCTGTTTCCATTTTGTAGTGAATGAAAGCACAGAAAGAACTGAGTCAGAAAGGTAGGGAAGGTTAAAACATAACGAGCTGACTGAGCCATGAGCAATTAGTCTGGTTTTATGTTGATGTGAAAAAAGACATGAATAAAAAATAGCAAAACAGACCTAATATTTAGATATTTTCAGGTTTTAGTTTTCAAAAGCAATGAGAGTTGGTTTACATTAAATAAGCATCGTATTCACATGAAAATGACTAAAATAGTCAGCAGGAAATAGAGGTGTCAGGTATTGGCAGAAGACCTTAGGAATAATATGATGATGACAGCAAAGACGGGGATCAAGAGGAGGAGGACAAGGGAGACGGAGAGTAACAGCGACCACCTGCACAGTGACCACATTCCACTTTTGGGCCATCGTGTGGTATCAGGCTGGCCCTGGCCGACGCAGGGCCGACAGAGAACAAGCGGCCGCACCTGGGACACACTTTCCTGAGAAAAAGAGAGGGAAAGGGGAATGGTAAACAAGGGAAGATTAGAACCATTTGTCTTTGTAAGGATTCTGTACAGATGTTACTTATAAGCTTATTACTTAGAAACTAACAACTGCGCCAGAGGAGAGAGTTAGTAGAAATGGATATTAAAACTGGACAGTTATTTACGTGCCTAATGTCTTTATTGACACTATGTTTTTCCTTTAATGGACAACCAGTATTGATATTGCATGTATAAATATGATTAGGTATCTTAAGAATAATTTTATATTGAACATGTACAGCTACAGAAAAGTCTCATTTTTCAGCTGGATGCACTGATGCATTTTAGCATTCCGCTTCAGTCGCCGCGTACCTCCAGGATAGTCCTGCCGTGTGTGCGATGAGGACTGAGTCGAAGATTCCAACGGTGAACTCTGTGGCTCCGCCCGCCATCGTCCTCGCTTTCCGTGGTGTCCTGCCGCGGTACTCGTTGCCGGCGACGTCTCCGAGAGCTGACCCGTTGCAGCGGACCTGTTTCTGGAAGCCTAGGCCAATTAAAATTTAAGAAAGCCTACCTGTAAAATACAGGGTCCTATGTGGGGAAGCAGTACATAAGCAGGAATGATTTTTGGGCAACATGAAAGCATATTATATTGGGCCCCCAACCCACACCAATCCAAGTATGTTCCAAATTTTTTAGGAACTATCCTAACTTTGACCCCCCCCCCCACCTTTATGACACCCCTGCAGGCATGCACAAGTTTTGTTCTGCATGCCTTGTGCATCTAGGAACTTGCACATGCTGCCTACCGGCTATCTGTGTCCTCTATGTCAGCATCTGCGTCGCTTTCTCCCTGAGGATCTGACTGACCACACTCCTCCTGTGGGAAAATAAAGCAGGCAGCCAGAGTAGCAGTGGGCTATATCACACACATCCATACTTTCAAATTTAAAACAAGCAATTAATGCCACAACAAAATACACAGTTGTGCTTTGTAACACTAGGTGATTTTAACTACCACTGTTTAAAATCAATTATAATTGATTACAATCAGCTAAATACCCTGCTTAGGGCATTTAATTACTTAAATAAATATGAGCCTTTCTTCTGTACTACAGACATAATACTTCTTGTTTACAGTCATGATTGTGTTGGCCTTCAGAAATAGCTGTCATGCTCTGTTTCATACAAGTACAACGCCAAAATGCTCTTCTCACTCACTCTCCCAGTACCTCTGTGCCATATCCTTCTGAGTATCTGGTTACCAGGCCCCATTGTGTCTCACAGAACTCTCCCTTCATTGCATCCTGTTCAGATGGATGGAAGGGAAGAGGTCTGTTTCACTGATATAAATATGCTTTTTACGAAATACATCCTTTTTGCTCCATAACAACCAGGCCCTAATGATGCACTAGCAGCATACAGAAACACTGAGAGCTGTCCAGGATAGAAAAACAAGGAATGACATAAATGGAAAGCCAGACGGTTTAAAGGAAAATGAAGTGAGCAAGGAAATAGCCCTCACCGGCTGTGTGCGTCTTTTACAGCAGTGCATGCACTGACCCTTGTCACAAACACGCTCTCGCCCACATCTGCATCCACTGACCATCTCCGGACGCCTGGCTCCCTGCTCCTCCTATAACAGAATTCACTTATATACAGAAGTTCACTTATATGCAGAAAAAAATATCAGTAGGTATTATTTGGTTTGAATCTTCTTTTTACTTTAGAATGCACATGCCTACGGTATACTACTAAATATTCTGAGAAGGTTCATTCAGTTTGCTTACCTGAATGTGTATGCGAGAGAGAGAGAGATAGCAGAGTTTAAGATTAATAGAAACAAAAGACTACTCCGATACAACAGTATTTTACATATGAAGCACCAGAGGCATGTGTAAATTTAAGTAGGGAAGTTGTATATTACTCAAGCCACCATTAAACAGCGACACGGTGCCCGTAACGCCAGTGCGTTAATATACCTCATACTCGTGGTCGGAATTTTCCCCAGAAGAAAAAAAGCTGTTTGAGTCGGAATCCTCGCGCCTCATGCTGTCCCCCTGGCCCGGGTCACGCGCACACTGACTCCTAAGGAAGACACCTTCGTGGGTTAGAACACGCGCGACCGACAATGGAACTGAACTATCAACTCCCACAAGTTCAACTATTACACAAACAAGAGCGTTCATTAATCCACATAGGCTGCATATAAAATGAAACAAGTTCAGACAGCTCGTTTTTCAACATCTTTGAACTTTTAAAATACAATATCACATTTTTTATTAAAATTGCTTTGGAGCTCATGGAAATTGATATGGTATTTATATACTGTTGCAGTTTCCTCTCTTGCTTTCAAACCGAGCACTTTAATTACGTAATCCTCAAGCTCAGATGTTGGTGCGCGACAACTTTTTCATTTTAATGGCAGCCTGAGGTAGTTTTCTATCATGGCGCACGTACATACCGTATATATACATATGTGTGTGTGTATATATATATATATATATATATATATATATATATATACACACACACACACACCGTTATATATACCTATACGGTATATAAATGTAACAAAATACATATTACCTTTACATTTACAGTCTATAAAATCTCAAGTCATCATTATATAATAATTTAACGTTATTACTTCCAACACCTATAAGCATAACCCCTCCAAATGATAACCGATAAAATATCAAAATGAAAGGAAACTGTCTTACAAGCGCGCTCCTACATGACGCCTTCTTCGCGCTATGGCTCCACGGAACTTAACCACGTTCTGCTAAAACTCCATATGATATTATTTATAATTTGACTCTAGCAGTCCTTCAGGATATTGTCCTTACAAAACATCGCTGTACTGAATGTCAAATATTGTTATAACTGGAACAAGTTTAATAAAATGTAAAAGGCATATCCCTCACGGGCTGTTAAAATGGAAGCTTGCAGTGTTCCCAAAATAATTGACATTGTAATCCGCTATCTACGTTAACAGTGTCAATCCGACTCGTTTTACGGCGCAGGCATCGGGAGCGCGCCTGCCATAAATACATTCCAAAACAAGTTCAGCGAGCAGTGTGGGAGGGATGAGATTGACGGTGTTGGGGCCACTTATCAATGCGAAGGTGGGCAGCAAGGGAACCAGTTCAACCAATCGCGGTTAGAAGTGACGTAATAAAGGTGGGAGTTCAGAAGCCGTAAACCACGCCTCGTTTAAAATCCAGGGTTGCGATTCGATAAATCGAGAATGAGTCATGACCAATCCCTGTCAAGGAGAGCGATATGACTTTCCTCAAACAAACCTGCTTTGAATGAATGCTTGAATAGGGATCGCAGGTTGCGTTTTTTGCACAGTAATACTTGTTTGGTGGAGTTTACGTCGATTTTGTTAACATTTGTATTTCTTTTCTCAAGATGGGTTGGTATGTGATTTGTATTCTACTTCTATTCTGCTGTCTAGCTATTTTGTACTGGGCCACTTACTTCCGAAATGTCCGCTTTCTATATGCTTGTCACTAAAGGGAGTCCCCTTTTAATATTTTTTCAGGGGGGCTCCATTTTATGTGTAATAAATACGCCCGTCAGACGTGCCAGCCAGAGGTGAATAAATTCACAAGAAATCTGGCAAATATCAGATGCCAGACGTCTCCCCCAGCCATAACTAGTTAGGCGAGCATTTCATTTTTAAAGTAGCGCTGAATTTTTACTATGTAAATTGCAAATAGGATGCCTTTGTTGAGGCATATATAAATATTTGTTTATTTATTCTCATTATATTGTTTGTAGTTTTCTGTGTTGGATCGGTGCACTTTATGCACTTCTGTATGAAAATGAATTTCCCCGCAGATCAGTGAAGTATTTCAGGTTTAATGTGTTTTTTGTATATAAATAAATATATTGTAACAGAATTTGTGTGTGTCATGGTTTTTATTAGTAGAGATGAGGCTGCTCTTTGTAAAAGAAATGAAAGTATTCCAATGACTAGCAACGGTATATATAGGGAAAATGCGCACACAGTGTGGTAAACATTACAAGGGTGTTACACTTATTATTTACAACTTGCCCCCACCTGATGGGTCAGCCGCCCCTGGTGACCCCCAAGTACAACACAATGTCTGGCAGATACTGAGGAGGCCAGCGTTGCTGCTGTGGCCAACATGTCACAGTCGCCAATGTCCCCAGCATACCTTCCCTTCCTGGAGCATCCTCAGCTGCTGCAGGGGGGATCAGGTCAGGCCAGGGGGCAACACACTGCCAGGTAAGCCCTGTGCAGGGCCACAGCCTTTTGTCAGTTAGTCAACTGCAGATGCTAGACTCATTGGAGAGGCACTTGAGGATCTCTCCTAGTCCCCTAAGACGACTGTCCAGCTTGGGTGACTGCCCCTTCTTACAAATAGAAAAAGTACACCCAAACGGTGCCCCCAATGTTAAGGTCTTGGCCTGGGCTGCATGCATTATAGGCACGTTTCTGTTGGGCAGTTGCTGCACCTTGGTGCTGCTGGGTCAGTTCATGCATGCTCCTAGTTTCACTCCTGGTTGCTGTGCAGTTTCTCCAGCACATGAAGCAGTAGACGATCTCTTCAATGAGCTTCTCAGCTCTGACTGCTGCACTCTGGTCGGGAACCTCATATACCTCAGGCCCCTTATACCTCAGGCCACCTCATATACCTCAGGCCACTCATCCATGGCCTTGAGTATATAACGATTCCCGGCGTTGCTACAGGAAAAAGGGCCGAGCACATCCACCCTGACCCTTTTCATCAGCGGCCCCTTCCCCCCAACTCCACTGCAAGTTGAGGGTCTTAGTTTTTGAGGAAGTGCAGGGTCCTCTCTCCACTCCAGCTGCTGCCCAGGCTGTAGCTGTAGCTGACCCTTCCCTCAGGTCAGCACTAGATCACTCGCCTGCTCCATTCACAGCTGCTGGTGATCGATGTTCTCTGATCCCTTGCCGCTTCTCAGCTGGACTATTTCCCCTTGCCGTGCCAGTGCCAAGTGGACTGCCATCTCCGTGGAGGATCAGCTGTTGTACCAAGCTGTGAGGTTCACTTGGGCGAGGTAGGTTTCTAGGGACTTTTGTCTGCTGTAATTGAGCGGATCCGCAGCGCCCTCTGCTGTCTGGCACCGGCAGCGCAGCACATCATTGGGTCTCCCTAGGAGGAAATAATGCTCAGCTGATGGGGTCTCCTTCTGGTCTGCCACTGCCCGCTCCCTGCGCCATCTTGGTGTATCACAATGTTTTCAGACTGAAATTGGCGGATCAGGTCAATTTCTTGGACGATCTGAGATCCTACTTCTGACATCAGTGTAATAAGATTTGTGCGTTGTGGTTTTTATTAATGCAGAGGAGGCAGCTCATTGCAAAAGGAATGAAAGTTCCAGATTTATTAACCACGCACTGCCATAGATAACTAGCAGCATTGCACATAGGGAAAACGGTAATCGACATGACACTCATGAGCTTCGTGGTCTAGTTTACTGAACAAGATGAACGGTGAATGAGATGAATGAATCGTTGCAGTGACCAAGATCATTTTTTCCACTGAAGTGATTTGTTCAAAATTGAAGAATCGTTCAGGAACCACTGAGGTCTCGTTATGATCGTTAAAATAGTCTCTGCTTTGACTTTCTTTTTTGCTCTCTCAGGGAGTCATTAAGGTAGGTGGGGAGAAGTTGGAAGTCTCCAGCTAATTACGATTAATTATATGTAATTTTGTCTAGATTAAACTGTTTGATATCTGTGGTCTAAGGAGTTTACAGTAAGAGAGAAACACTGTCTGTGCGACTGTCTGAGTGTTTTATCAAACCTACAGGGGCTACTCAGTTCTGTACATTATAACTAAAGAGTTATAGAGCCAAAGAGCACATAAATAGTCTCTCCTAAATTAGGTGGCTGTCTTTAGGTGTTGATATATGGCGTTTAACATCTTAAAGCATTTAACATGTCTATATATTTGGAGAAAAATATTAAACAGCCACCAGACTAGTAGTGGTGCCTATTATTGATGACCTCACCTCAATTAATGGAAAATGTGTGCCTTGTATCACCAATGAAAGTGCAAACAGTCAAGACCACTTCTATATTTATTTACATTCAATGGGGATGCTGGCAGTACAGAATACTAAATATTAGTCTACTTTAAGTCTTTAAAACCCCTTTGCATTTCACTACATTTTTGTACATATAGAACAGAGAACCTTAGGCAGAGAAATGAGGCATTATGAATAGATGATGGGGGGTGGCACGGATGGGAGGGATTGAGCAAAGTAGATAGACAGTTGTGTATACTCAGGCTATAGTATAAACAGGAGATGAGGAAGTGATAAGGAAATTAAGGAAATGGGTGCAGCTTAAATAGCAGTGATTAATCCACCTAGACTCAGACAGTCTGCAGTTGCAGTTGTGACCTATTGGCAGTACGGGCAAATGCATTCGAGCTAAGTAAGACCCAGCTCACTTGGAGGATCTATGACCACGGCAAGGCAGTGACCAGGATCCTGCAAAACCAGCCTCTGCTAGATCTATTTAATGTGCTAATGGCACGCCTGGAGAAGAGGTGTATGAGAGGGGCTGTAATATATTGGCAGAGCTGTGCTGACCTTGAGGGGCCTTCTCTGTTTCACCTCGCCACCATCTATACAACAATCTGACCCAGGAGGAACCCGACTCTGTGGGACCCAGTGAAGTACAGGTTGGAGTTGACACCCGCCAATTTGTTTCTTTTAATTGAGCATCAGTGAAAGACAAGGGACTGCAAGCGAACTATCAGATAAGGCAGAACGAAGCGAAGCGAAACTGTGCTTTGTTATGGAACGAAAATACTGTATTGAGTGTTACTGAAGGTAATTAAAACAGGATTAAATTTTCCATTACATTGTAGTTGTCAACAGCTGGCAAATTAGACAAAGACTGTGGACAAAAGAATAAACATTTTTTTAAAAAGAGTCCGGAAAAGAAATGATGAAGGCCACCTCCAACCAGAAGTGTCCTCTCCTCCCAAGCTTTGACAAATCTTGGGACACATGGAAAAACCCTGTCTCCCATCTCCGACTCAACACGTTTGACTTCTCTGATCTATGGGATGAAGAGGACCCAGGACTAGATATTCCTGAGGGAGATGGAGGACGTGCAGGGACACAGATCTGTCAAATCAATGCGGAAGTTAGGAAATCTATTCCTGCCCCACCACCGCTTGCTCCTCCTTTGCCCCCATCAATG
This sequence comes from Stomatorhinus walkeri, assembly GCA_026784285.1. NCBI lineage: Eukaryota > Metazoa > Chordata > Actinopteri > Osteoglossiformes > Mormyridae > Stomatorhinus > Stomatorhinus walkeri. Next base: position 13,885,242 of record JAODUD010000015.1, on the reverse strand, counting down.
CTGGATTGCCCAAGCCCTGGCAAAGGCCGAACTCTAAGACTCCACTGGAGGGCTCTCCAGTCTCTGCCTGTGCTTCCCAAGGTCAGTCGCTTTGGCACTCAGACCATCTGGGCTGGCTTGGAACCAGTCCACTTGGATACCGACAAACTGGAGTACCTGTTTGAAAGCAAGATAAACAGCAGCGCTGGATGCAGAGCGAGAAAACAGCAGGTTAGTAAGACAGTGTCTGCCTGTCTACTCAGCATTCTTCATGCAGTGAGTATGTATTGTATTTACATTGCTGCCTGCCTTCTTGTCTACTTCCCCTAGAAGCAGAAGTGCATCACAGTGCTAGGAGTGAAGCGTAGTAACATCATCACCATTGCCCTCAGCAGTCTCCCACCGCCTCGCTTGCTGCCCCCTGCCATAATGAGTATGGACTGCTGTGTGCTAGACAGAGAGGATCTGCAGGTGTGTTTCAAACTGTATTAAGAAGAGAAGGTCTTTTGTACTTGTGATTGATAAGAGCAGCAATTGTTACCACTGCAGACCTTAATGGTTTTTAAAAAAAAAAAAAAAAAACAAAACAGGATTAAACAGTCATGTAAAATCTGACTAAGATACTTAAAATAATATTAGTAAGTAAAATTAACCTGCTAATGAACATCATTTGGTGTTTTCTTTTTCAATCTGTTTAGAAACTGCAGACTCTGATCCCATCAGAAGAAGAGTTGTGCTCCATTAGCGATGCCAGGGTCCAATTCAAAGACTCTGTTTTGAGCCCAGCAGAGGACTGTCTCCTCACGTTAGGTCAAATTCCCCATCTGACTCAGAGACTTCAACTTTGGGCTTTCGCTTTGGATTATGACAGTTTGGAGAGAGTGAGAGCCGCATATCTTAGCTGTGTTCATATCACTCGGTGATGTTTAGGAGGACTGTTTTGCACTTTTCCACTGTACAGTACTGGTTATTTTTTCTCCCAATGTTTTTTTTTCTGCCCAGGAAATTGCTGAGCCTCTCTTCCATCTGAAGTTAGCTATGGAGCAGCTAACGGCCAGTCACACGTTCCGCTGCATCCTGGCAACGGTGTTAGCGATTGGCAACTTTCTCAATGGGTGCAAGGTGACTCGGTGGAATGGTGTTGGTGTGATTCTGAGTAATGTGTCTCAGCACGTGTCACCAGAGTATTATGGTCAGCCTAATACAGATCTCAGTGTCCTACACCTCTGCCAAAGATGCATATGCATCTGAAATGGGCACCCGGGTGCCACTTGTAACTTCTCGCATAACGGACCGGCCATGAGTTGTGCCGTGTTCTTTACATAAATATGACGTAATTAGTTGTCATTCATAAAAAGCAAATAATACACTTAGGTGCCTTGGATTTAAAGTCATTATTGTTAATTATTGCATTTCTGTAACTCTTACCAAGAGCAGGCAGCCTAAAGCTGCATTAACAAAGCTGCGTTTTGCTTGCTTTGTGTTTCCCACTAGGCCAGTGGCTTTGAGCTGAGTTACCTGGGTAAGCTGGCTCAGGTGAGAGACACGCACAGCCGCCAACCGCTGTTGCACCACGTTTGCGTCTTGCTGCTGCAGCTATACCCACGGTCCTCCGACCTGTATTCTGACATCACGGCCGTGATGCGTGTCAGTAAGGTAGGTACATGTAGTCACTCTCTCTCATGCATGGCACCCTCATCTTGGCCAAAATTAAGCTCCTTTCTTTCACTTGCATTTGTATTCCTATTCCAAAAAGGCTTGAGTTAAGAAAAATCACTGATATATCCAGTTTATTAATTAAAAAACAGACCTAACACAGACTTATCAAGTCTGAAGAACCAGCTTTAATGTGTGTTACCTTATACACCTCTAAGATATGTTTCCCATAGGTTAAGGTTTTGATATTTCAGTTTCCACTCTTTAAAAAAAATGTGAATAAAAGCGAACTCTCTTTATGTCCTTCCTTCTCCCTCTGTAACTTTCTCACATGCGCATACTTTCTCTTTCCTTTTAGTGTGACTACAGTCAGGTGCAATCTAACCTCACACAGCTGCAGTCTTGTTGCAAGGCATCATGGGAACAGCTGCACATGCTAGAACAGGATAAAGGGAAGGGACTTTGTGGAGAAAACACAGAGGGTACCCTCAGAAAGCGCCTCCCTAGGATTCTGAAGGAATATGAGGAGAGACTGAACGTGTTGAAAGCTGTCCATCGAAGGGTCATCAACAGGTAATAAAATCTACTTCCCTTCCATACTGAGAACACTATTACAGCACTGCGACTTTAGTACTGGCAGTATTAATTCTAATATTCAGCTGGCCTCAATTTACTGTCTATATACTGCCTGAAGACATTTGCTGCATCTGAAATCACACATTTCCATACTAAATAGGGCACCAAAAGAGCACAGGAGACATGTGTGTGTCCAAAACCATCATGTGCGTTAGTTAAGGACACAACAAGTTAAGCCCTAGTGTGCAAACACTGTACAGTGGACAAAATTCAATCCCATAATTCTAGGCGTGACTTCTGAGGAAGTTAGGAGTTAACTTGATTGATGGTAACGCCGTTTCTAATGTGAGTATAATTCTTAATATTTTAACTCACGTGATAATTTAAAAAGCATGATAAGTGTTGAATTGTGTTGTTTTTTATTATATATTGTTGATGTGAAGAGCAGTCAGGACACATGATAACATTACTTTGCAGTCTCAACAGCATTGAAAGGAGCAATGCTGTAAACAGAAAGCATTTTAGTAATGCGTAGGGTGGTATTTTGATACAGGCATTGTCTCATTGTGAACTGCTCTCTATGGTGATAAAGATTGTAATCACTATGATTTTGATTTTAAAAAGATAACAATGATATGAAGTTCTTTTTCTGCCATTTTCTTGTAGGTTCCACTCCTTCTTGCTGTTTCTGGGATATCCACGCTGCACCGTGAAGGAGACTAGCCCTGAGGTCTTCTGTAAAACTGTCAGCAACTTTGCCCTGGAATACCGGACATCCCACCAGGCCATTGTCAGAGAAAAGGACAGAGAAAATGAAAGAGAGGGAGAAACGACTGCTTCTACTCCAAAGTGTACCCAGCCACAGGTAGCCATTGGGTGCAAGGAGTGAGGAAGACATAAGAAAAATAAGTATGGGAATGGATAAGTGAAAGAGAGAGAAACTGAGGAAGAGAGTAAAGTTGACAAAGGGATGGAATAAAATTAACTATAGAAGTTGGGAATGAGAAAATCACTGGGGGGGGGGGGCTGCCATGTTTGTGGAAGGGGCTTTGGGGGGAACATTCCCTGGTGGCCTATTTCCTGTTCCTGCCTTGACCCCACCAGACTTAATTTCCACTTCCCCCTCTCCTCCTAGGAGTGTCTAGAGCACTGCAGACTTCAGGAGGTCCTGAGAACACCCGAGACTACCCTACACCGAGACCCTAGCCTTCCCCGCTCTCGCAGAAAGAAAGGTATGTGTACAGTACTGCTGTTCAATAAAGTTTCTCCAAGCGAAGCAGGTAGTATCATGATTAATGATATTAACTTTACGCTATACTATGTTGTATTTCTATATGATGTCTTGTTGTGCTATTTCAAAAAGGTATTACATGCAAAAATAATAAGTTATTTTGCGTAAATGTAAAGAGCTATGCATTTATGCAATGTAAATGTAGGCAAATGTGTGTTGTTTAAAATGTTACTACCTGGGAGGTGTTCCACGGAGCAGGATTTCTTGCTTAGCTGGATAACTTGTTGGATTAAAAGTAATCTGGGCTAAATGGACTTCATCTTCATTCACTTATATTTAGCACAGACTACCTTAAATTCCACAAGTTATCCAGCTAAACAAGAAATCCTGCTGCAAGGAACACCTCCCAGAGGTGGGAAATGTTACCCAGAAAGGACCATTGTGTATGCAGGTTTTCACTGCAACTCCCTAATTAGGACTGATTGGCTGAAGAGTCCTCACACCTGGGTTTGAACAACTGACCTAAAGGTTATCCCAAAAACCTTCATACAGACTGAGCCTTTGCAGGCATGATTGGCCACCCTTGGTATGCCAAAATGTGTGTATGCTTTCTAGGCCAAGCTTCTAGCAAGCTGAAGTGACGAGTGATGCGTCTCCTCTTCACTCCCCTAACCTACCTAATTGTGGATCACATGATACACCGGCCAACCAGAAGCTGAGTATTCTTTAATAGCGTTCAATGTAGCTGGCTAGCGGGCCGGTTACCATCGCCTGAGAACTCTACCTCCACATGTGCCAAGCAAAAGTCACATGCTGTACAACACCTATGCTATGCTTCCTGAAGACTTGAGTAGGCATGTTCCCCTTAACTTTGTTCATTAAACATTACGGCAGCGTATGTACTCAACACAGGTCTAGAAGCATTTTACATCACATTTAGTTGCTTAACAGATGCTTTTATCCAAAGTTCCTCAAAGTTTAATAAAGCTGGATATTTTGTTAGTGAATTTCCAGTTTGGTGACCTGTCCAGGGTGATGTTTCAGACTTGAATGAGAAAGACTGGACAATACATGACACTCAAACAGAATGTACAAATGCAACATTCTGCATTATATTTCTGTCTTGTCTTACCTTAATAACTCTCCCTTACTTCCCAAACCACCAGGCATTAATTAAGCTTCACCTATGTTTTCTTGGGTCACTCAATTACATTCTCAAAAAAACTACGAACTCTTAATGTGCCTGCCAACTTTAAGGACATAACCAACCATCAAGTAAACTGCTTAACTACTTAATTCTAAAACTAAAGCAGTCTCCCGTATCAGCCCATTATCAGCTATAACATTTACCGTCCACTTTCACCAAGCCGCCTAAATAGCTGGAGTTGAAGTAATTGTACATTTCGTGACGCTTAGCACAGGATTTCAGGGACACTTACGTTGGCCACATAAAGAAAAAGACCGCGGAATCGCGTGACGTACCTATCCAATAAGAGATTGTGATTTGGAGGCGGGTCTTCACATGGGCGTGGCAAAAATTTTATGGCTATCGAGCCGGCGCCATTTTATAGTCGCAGTCTGCTCGGTGTCGTGTGTGTCGGAAAGAGACCTGAAAGCGCAAAGCTCGTCGAATTTTAGTAGCTAATTTTTAAACGTAGGCTCCTGGTGAGTATTTTGATTCAAGAGAATTTTTTTCATTTTTTCCCTACTTTGAGCTATCTTTGGGATTTTTGTTTTTATTTTTAATGTATTTTTGTGCCAGGCTTTCTGTATCTGTGGTTGCTAATGTGGTGTACATTTTGTGAAGCGGGACTAGCTGACGAGCTAACGGGCTAGCTGAGTGGTTACGTGGTCGCGTGAGGTTCATTAGCTAAATGTCGCTAGCTCGCTTTTTATAATTGTCCTTATTGTTTTTAATTTTTCTGTCGTAAACTATTTTTTTTTAAATAAATGAACATTTTTCAAGAGATCCTTTAGTGCAGTGTGTTTAGGAGAATATTTTTAAAAGAAAATCCCGAAGACGGTTTTGTTTTTTTCTTTTACTAAAAAAGAGAACTCAATTTTTTCTTCATATTTGGATTTCCTACTTCTTTATTTTCCGGCTTTGTTTTCCCCCCCCAATCATTTAGCTAGTTGATTTACTGTTTTCGGCAAGGCTGCTTATGGCTTGTAATTGGATGATTTAAATACATTTTTAATTCTGAATTTTGTTTTAATTTTTTTGGTTTTATTCTAAATTCATCAGCTATTCAGACGTAAGACTGTTGTTTTTATTTTTCTTGTCAAGGCTGGTTTTAAAGGGATTCTGAACGAACTTCTGTGTGTAATGTTTTTCTGCGCATGACCGGGTTGTGGATTATGAGACTTGAAATGGACCATCTGTGTAGCGACACAAGACTAATCCCTGAAAACATTTAATTAAAAGATTGCAAAGAAGTTCATGTGTGGTGTGGAAATGCGTTAATTTTTTGTTCGCTTGTACGGCTGTAGTTTCTTGCTCCTGAAAGATTTCTCTTCGTTAGCTGCTGGTGCGTATCAATCCATACGAGAGCGCGTGATTTCAAAACACGCCGAGTGTATTAAACATTAGGGACGCCTGGTATTCCATTGAAAGATTGACGGGAGGAATCCAGGCTAAAATTCCTTTTTTTTTGTTTTAATGACTAGTGTACATTAATTGGAGGCGACAGATTAAAGAAGGATTACAGCAGCTTTTGAGATCGTCTGGATTATGTATCTAGGTTAATTGTGCAAGAAATATTGGAATGTTTTTATTGATGCCTAATAGTAAGTGTCTGTTGTGCTGATTTAAGCTCAAGAACTGTAAGGTGTACTGGAAATCATCTGACACCCAAAAGATTTTGAGTTAGGGAAAAGTTTAAGGTAGGCAAATCGTATGGATGAAGACTGCCTACAGTAAGTCAATGTGGCAGTCCCATCATATTGAAGGGGTAAGATCAAAGAATGTCTCTCATTACATCTTGAGAGGATTGAGTTATTCTTTATGCAAAAAAATAAACTGCTGTTAATGTTGAGAAGGGAAGGAAAAACTTTGAACACTGAAGTACTGAAGAAAAGCACTTCCTGGTCTGTTTTTTATTGTATGCTGGGGGCTTGGGACTAGAATAGAGAGAGAACCCAAGTGTCCCTCATGCAATGTGCCATTGCTGCTGGTGGTGTTTTGTTAGTGTGAGGAATATTTCATGTCATGCATTGGCCTCTTGATAAAAGTGGGACAGTGTTTGAATACAACAGGATATCTGAACCCCATTTGCAATCAGGAGCATCCCTGCATGACAGATCTTTTTTTTTTTTTAAGTAGGAGAGTGCCTGTATCCAATGGTTAAGAATGATTTGGTATGGTATGTTTTTATGGACGCTATGAAATCATCTTAATACAGGTCTGAAGTCTGTAGAATAAGACGGACCAAGCTATTTAGAGTATAATTCTGCTTCCAACCAACTTAATGCAAACAATAGAGTTAGTGTGGTTCAGCATCCCTGTAGAATGCTCTTTATACTCGAGTCCATTCCTCAGTGAATTTAATCCAAAGCAAAAGGGGTGCAAAACAATATAAGGAAGTGTCCCTAATGTTTCGTATACTTTGTGAAACTGCCACGATGCCGTTCTGTTTTTTGACAACACATCTGCTTTGCCTGCTGGCACACATTTGGCATGAATGGCCAGGTAGAGTACTATTTCAAATAAAAGGCAAACCAGTTTCATACTTTGAGTTTTGAAATTCATACTAGAGTTTTGAAACCCTTTTCCCCCTCAGTGCGAATTCGTTGTCACTGTCATTATTCCTAATTAAACTTTCCCCCTTTATTTTTATTTTTCAGTTTTTGCTGCAGCTTTTTTGAACAACGGCGACCCGTAAGTTACTTCTCAAAATTTTTTCCCCTCCACTTTCATACCACCTGCTAGTACATACCTGTATTTTTAATCTGCAGAATGTTTTTTCCAACGTAAAGGTTTCCCCCTTCCCTTTTAATTTTCTTTGATTCTACTTTTACTTTGTTCGAGTCAACTATAATTTTGCTTTGTACTTTGGATAAGCCTTAGGGCCTTCATGAATACCGAATGGTCTTTCAGTGTTTTTTTTTTCTTTTGTTTTTCTCTCCTTTTTACTTTTTTTTTTTTTTTTTTTTAAAGAAATTTGTCTCCCCTCACCCAGTGGAGGATGATGTACTGACTAGACAACCATTTGCTGTTGCAAAAAAAAAAGAAAACTACTGGAAGATTGTTATGATGACGATACAGATGAACACTTTCTGAAGTGTGCTTTTAGCAAAGAAATACAATTTCTAAAGTAGTAGGTGGCTAGCCAAATTGTAAAATGACAAAAACTGATGACCACATAACTAGAATGAATCTGCTTCATACATTTCCTGTAATATTGGTTCACTTCTGGGGAGTTTAGTCTTATCTGAAAGGTGCAATTGGAACTCAGTCACATTTATCAAGATTGCTGCTGTTTTCTCTCTTTGTAGTTTATGATTGTCTAAAGATTTGTTCACCAGTCATTTTTGTGAAGTTTACCATAGTGCACTAAGCGATTGAATTGAAGCAGTTGAACGCATCGTACCATGTTTTATGGTTAAAATTGTGTTGGCAGTTTGTAAAGCAAACTACCTACCTCTTAGGTTATAAATAAAGTTTTCTTTCCTTTGGTTATTTTGATGCATATTATTTCTGACCCGATAAATGTATACTAACAAACTACTGAATTGGTTGCGTGTGTGCAACACAGAACTGGGGTTTGTGAGTGTGTGTATGTATAATATACAAAATAAACGCATCTTTTTGGTTTGTAATGTTTTTTTTTTTTTGAGGGGAAATGTTCATAAGAATTGTTGTTCACGTTGACAGACTTATTTTATTCCCTTTCTTAGGACTCCATCAAACAACAGTGGAAGAGGGAGAAAATAAATGTTTCAATGGGGAGTGGATTTGAACCTGTTTAAAGCTAATTGTAGAATCAAACACCAGTATACCAATTAAACCCAGACCCTGAAATGCAGCTCAGGTATTTTAGTGTCTAAGCACATCATCTTACTAGCTGAGAAAACATTCTTTAAATCTGTAATATCATTCATCAGATGGACTTTCTTATAGTCCATGTATCCCTGCATTTATTCTCCCTCAGTCAAACTGTAGGAATGTTATGATTTTAGGTGCTTTCTTCTATACACTATGGAATTCCAAAGGTACCACATCCTTGTTGCCATTTCATGTTATGATTGTCATTGGAATACTTTAAGAAAACCTAATCAGCTGTGGTGATGCAAGCCTAATACTGATATTCAAACTTATACCAGAAAGCGTAAAAACATTTTAATGAAATGGTTGTATTAATTAAGGTTGGTTACTGAGCTCAAACTAGTAGCTAAAAGGTGTATAATGGCTTCGGATTACTTACCTAAGACATTAAGTAGAAACTAAAGTATAGTGTGAAGCTGAACCCAGGACATAATATCAGATATAATTTCTGATTTCCTGTCCTGGTGAATATCCCCATTTTTGTTGCATGTAGTGAAACAATACATGGTTTAGTGGGTCTGTATTAAGGAACCACATGGTGTTTTCCTGGATTACGTATGACTTATATATACTTGTTTCACTGTTGAAATGGATTTCATCTTTAGGTATGGATGCCTTGAATTTTGAAGGACCATTCACATTTTATAAATGAAATGTGTACAGCTGTCCTACCAACACGTTATTATTCTGCTGGTTATTTCCTTTAGCATGGTGACAACAGATGTAGGGATGTTTGGAGGTGGGGTTGTGTTTAGTGAGGTGTGATGCTAATCCATCAATGGGTGGACTCCCTGCATCCTGTAAATTGAAGGTTACTGACGGTTCAAGACTGCAAAGATGCCTGCGGATGTACACTGGGCCCACCTCACAGTCAGAGAAAGTAAATGCTGACGCAACTTCCTCATGTGCACTGAACATTGACATTGAATAGGTAACCCCTAATTAGTGTTAGTGTTTTTGTACTACTGTCACTGCAGTACATACAAGGAGTACTTAGAATCCTTAACCTGAAGTGCCAATTGAGAAGACTGCAATAAAATGCTTGTCAAAAACTCCAGTGCGCTCAATGGAATCTTAATCAGACACATAGGGGACAAACAAAATCTATATATCAGATATATAGATGAGATGGGGTTACCTTTCTACTCCATTTGACCTTTTACTACTAACTGGATTTAACTGTACCAAGCCTTGCAGCAGTGATGAAAGTTTATCTTGTAAAACTTTGGAAAATCAGACCACACTCCATTAACTTCCCTACGTTGACAATCTGCCTGTGAGGTGCCTGCCTTAGGAACGGTTCATAATGAGGTGAAGCATGGCCTCTTGGATCATACTGTAGTTAGGCTGTGTGTGTCTTAGCTCTGTTCCAGCAGTCAATTTGTCATAAATGAAACCCATCTGCTTTTGCAGATCTGTGTCATTTACAGATGGATAATTTCTATCAGCAAAGAGCCAGGTGTTGTATACTAACAAAGACTATTTTGGCTTGAATTTTAAAAGACCATTTCAGAAATTAAATGTGTAAAACTATCCTACCAACATATTATTATGCTAACAAAGACTTTTGTATGAAAACCCACAGGCTGCTTATTCTGATATTTCCTTGCCAGGCTTGTCTTTGCCCCCTTTAAAGGAAACAGAAGGAGAGAACCACCTTTTGGTTTCGTGGTTCATTGATTTAATTTTTCTTGTTCCATAAAGAGGATGGAACTGCTCAACTCGCTGTCTCCTACTCTCCCCTCCTTCCGTCATGACAGCTGGCTTTCCACTGGTAGCAGCGTCATGGCCAGCAACGTGACCAACAAAACTGACCCACGCTCACTGAACTCGCGAGTGTTCATCGGGAACCTGAACACGCTGCTGGTGACCAAGGCTGACGTGGAAGCCATCTTCAGCAAGTACGGCAAGATCGTGGGCTGCTCCGTTCACAAGGGCTACGCCTTTGTGCAGTACTCCAACGAGCGGAATGCACGCGCCGCGGTGGCCAGCGAAGACGGTCGCGTGATCGTGGGCCAGGTGTTGGGTAAGCTGTCCTATGGGAGTGGGAGCTTTCTTTGCGGGCTGGGCAGCTGGGATGCGGCAGGGAAGTAGCAGAAGTGAGACCCTGCACCCATTTCTCGTGCAGATATTAACCTGGCGGGTGAACCCAAGCCTCACCGATCGAAGAACATCAAGCGCTCTTCGGGTGACATGTATAGGTCAGGGTCCGGCCACTTTTTCATTTTTACCCCCAGATTCATTTATTTGGCTTTAATGACAGAGAAAATGATGCACAATCCGATAAACAATTGCGATACTGTGTAATATGTTTCCTCTTGCTTTGCAGCTCGACTTTTGATCTAGACTATGACTTCCAGAGGGATTACTATGACAGGTATGCATAAAGAGTGTGTGCATCTCCCTGTGTGTTGGCAAGACTGTTTATAAATGTTACTTCTTCCTGTCAGGATGTACTCCTACCCCTCCCGGTTGCCGCCGCCTCCTCCACCCCTGTCCCGGGCAGTAATTCCATCCAAGCGTCCACGGGTGAGTGCCAGTGGTGGGGGTGGCCGACGCACCAAGAGCAGTTTCTCCTCTTCATCCAAAAGCAGCCAGAGAATCTCCTCCTCCTCTTCACGTGCTGGTAGGTAGTTACTGGTTTCTGCTTTTCAAGTCCTGGACCAGAATTTTGTGTGTGTATGCATGTGCACTGCTGTAGTATAGGGCTTCATCATATATTGCGTTTTAAGGGTTTTCTCACTGTTTCCCTAGTAAAGGCAGATGACCTGCAGACTATAAAGAAAGAACTAACACAGATCAAACACAAAGTAGACTACCTGCTGGAGAGCCTGGAGCGCATGGAAAAGGACCACAGCAAGAAGTCAGGTGAGATAGACACCAAAACTGTATATTCATGCCATATATACAACAATATGAAGGAAACGCACAGTACTTCTTCCAGTGTGCTACGTAGGCCTTATGTCTATCAGAAATGTTTACACTTGAGTAAGATTTGAGACAAGAACCTGGCTAACTTCCTTGTCTTGGTAATGCCCTTCACTGTGGTCCTACTCAATTGGTGACTGTATCTGGAACCATTATTCTGGACAGAAGGGAAAAGTTTGAAATCAGAGCCGGGGGAAGCTTCCTCACTTCAGCACTCCAGCAGCTCCGGCAGCAAGAAGGATGAGAGCGGGAAAAGGGAGAGGGAGAGAGAGGCACCGGAACGTAACGACTCCGAAGAGGAGGGAGACCTGTTGGAGGAAGAGGAGGTAAGCAGTGGTTGGGGGAAAATAAAAGGTATTCAAGAAGGTCACCTAGGCAGAGATGATGAAGAAACGGCCACACGCTGAAGAGTGCAGTGTACCTTCTCCTGTCTCCTACATTATTTTGTTCCTTCAGGTGAAGAGTCGAGGGAGGGAGGAAGACAATGATGATGAGGAGGAAGAGGGGGAGCAAGAAGAAGGAGAAGATGATGGCGATAGCGCCAATGGAGACGACGACTCGTAGATGCAGAAAGAGATGCATGGCTTGTATGCACATGGTCCCATACAAAAAAAACAAATCAGCTGAACTCCCAGCACACAGGAGTGAAACAGAGTAGAACCTAATTGTACAAACTTTGCTGTCAATCCACATGCCTTGTACAGACACCTTTCTGATCCACACTCTTCATTAATCTGTATGCAAGCTACTGGCTATACTAAATCTGTCCTGCATCTTTCATCTACAGTCTACTGGCTACCAGGCTTCCTACTCTTTAAAAAGCGTGAAGTGAAGGCAGATGGCCTCATTTCAGAACCTGGACGACTAGTGAAAATGTCAGGGAAGGAAAAGAGTAAGGAGGAGAGAGGCAGCTACATTCATCGAACAAAAAAACCTGTGTTGCATGATGGCTGGTTACTTTACGGAATGTCTGTGATGTGTTGCAGTTGTTTCTTTTGGCCAGTAGGTGGCAGTAAGAGACAATGGCTTTGTGTCTGTTTACTGTATTTAAGGCAAATAGGATTTATATAGTTAAACTGTTTTATATTTTCGATAAACGGTAGTTATCAGATTTCTGTTGAACAGCAGTTTTTTTCCTTCGAATTGTGTAATTATATGGAAAACTAAAAAGTACTTTAAATTATCCAAATTCTCTGTAATGCAGTGACTTCATGTTGTTTTTTTTATTTAAATATGTTTTGTTTATGTGAATAAATTTCAATAAGCTTTCCATATCTTTGTTTTACTTCTTGCTTTGCATGCCTCCCGTGCACATCAGAGGACGCCTCTGTGTCGTTGGACCGCTCTGATAGGAGGACCCCTCTCACAGGTGTGATAAGCAGGTTTTGAGGGCTGATTGGACTAGATGGAAAGGGGACAGCAGAAGGACACAGATATCTCCTGAGTTCAGAGCCTGTTTGGAGTATGTCAAGAAAATGTTCTGCCAGTTTGTCTTAAATTCAATGTGAAGCAGAGATGGCAATGGAAAGGGAGGGAAAAATATGAGGGGGGAGAATTCGCAGGTTACTGACAGAAGGCAAGGTAACCGTCAAGATCTATCTGCCTGCATAAAACAGGGAGCAGGGAAATGAAAAACAGAAGCTGAGCACTGTAAAGTGTGATTTATGAGTGTATCACAGAGGAGGGCAGCTGTGGGCTGGGGGGGTCGGCTGGTGAGAGGGACTTTTGTGCTGCTGGAGCCTCAATCAAAGGAACTGAACCCATCCGGGAGGCGGCGGTGGAGAGAGGGAGTCTTTGTGTGAGCGTGTCAGTGGAGCTGGTGCCAGGGGAACCGCTGCTTCCTGTCTCTCTCCGTGTGGGAGCTACACCATCCACGCGGAGAGGAAAGGGGAGGAGCCGGCAGCACAGTCAAGCTGTTTTGTATTCCTCTTCTGCCTCCTTAGATCTGTCCGCTGTTTCACTTTCCCTCTTTTTGCTGTTCTCACATTTACCCCCCCGCCACGCACATACACACTCCTTTTTGCTTTGTCACTCATTCCTGGCTTTTTCATTGGCCATCAGTCTCACTCTGTTGACTCTATCTGTCTCTAAAATGTAAAAATATTGCTGCCTGGGATTTCAGAGAAAACAACATATCTAAGAAACCACAACTTTTTTCTATAAAAAAAGCATCTATGTCTGCCTTGTATTTGTGGTCATTTTCTGTTGGTTTATAAACATGATTAGCAGTTGCATGGTTTCAGGTGTGTTTGCTGGATGCTAACTATGTTCCTTTCATTGCACTGACATCACAGCAACTGGCTTTTAAAAGTAGGTCAACACAACTGTGATGTCACTCCCTAGGGAACAATTCAGTGGCCAATCATGTGTAAACACTCCCCCTTACCCCTCCCACAGGAAAACAAACAGCTTCCTTCATTTTATATGCATGAATCCTGGCATGACAGAGTTGTTTTTAGATATACACCCCAATCCAAACATAGAAACGCATACCTGCACAGGGTTTCACAGATTTTTCACATGCAAACAGACATACACATAGGCATCCCTCATCACCCAGGTGAACATAAATACATACACAAGCACATTAAAAGCTGGGCTTGTATTACAATCAAAATAATTGCACTCTTTATAGCAGAACAATGGTGAAACCTCGGTCCATTTACAGAAGTGTGCAGGATCATTAGAGAGGGCTTTCTTGGTAGACAATCCAAGCTGGGCATATTATTGTGGAAGGCGTCAGACTGTGGAGCCCCAATAAAACATTTAACTAGTGTTTCCGTAAGTCACTTAAGTGTTGATAATTATTTAAATTCAGCAGACATGTACAACATGAGAAGACATTGGTAGAGTATCAGGGCTCCCTCTCTGGTCATGAAGAGAATACAAGTATGCTTAAGTAAAAACAAGAGGTAGTTATGGGGGTAGCACTGTACTTGAAGCAGTCTACATAAGGGTGACATGTAACCGTCACAAGAATGACATAAGAATGACGTAACACATGTCCTGCACATAAATGACACATCATTGATGTTTATGACTGTTGTCAAAATTTGTCATTCGGTTCCAAAAACCAAATGACACATTATGACAAGTCATAAACATCAATAATGTGTCATTAATGTGCACGACATGTGTCATTCTTACGACGGTTACATGTCACCCTTATCTAGAATGCTCCAAGTGTTACCTTTTTGGGTAACAGACAACTTTGTTTGGGAAACTATAGTATAGTATATTACTTTATAAGACTGATGAAAGTGGATATCTCGATATATGAGTGCTTGCCGCCAGACAAACATGGACCTGCCCTTCATTCCTTGGCTGATCACACTGAATCCCACAGAATCCCCTTGTATCATTTTCCAGTGGTGCAGTTTGTCCATTTTGAAATATGACTGCAGTCTGGATTCTATTTCTCATGAAACATATCGGCAGCTACCTATTTTTCTGGCATTTGTATTTGTATCGCAGAGAAATAAACACAAGAGTTTGACAAGGAGAAGATGCCAGATGCATTACCAAACAAGTGGTTAGTAAAGCTTTCAGAACTGCGAGCAGAACTGGTGGAAGTGCCACGCGATGTCATCTTGTACGCCCCAGTGATGAGTTGGATTCATACTAGAACATATAAAAGAGTAAGAACAGTGTATTTTTTAGGGCAGATGCTTAAGTTTCATGAAGATGCTATGTTTGCATGAATCTCACCATGCTCTAGCACAAAGACTTGAACTTTCTTAATCAAAAACATGAAAATATCCTTTTAGTCATTATATACTGGAAGCATTGTACAGCCGGGGGTTAAATCAGAATCTGAGGCGGGGGCAGTCAGGTACAGAGCAGGGGAAGGTCCTGAATAAGCTGCACTCTACACTCCTGGGTAAATATTTTATGATCTTAACAGCAAATCATTGGTCAGACTATTAGAAAAAAACAAAAAAATATATATAACCCCGAGACCTGTGCCAACATTAACATTATCATTGCTAGTTGTGGCAGTGAACTGTTAGAAACAAGGAAATTCACGTACATAGCCTTCTTGCATGCAAAGATAAAATCAAGATGTGATTTAAGTGTTCGATATAAAATTCAAAACAAAGACATGTCAGGGTGTTCAGAATTTTCCAAAATCTCTTCTGGCTAAATGCTGTTGAGACCATTAAAAGCTTGATGTTCTGCGATTTCGGGTTGGGCCCATTCTTTTTTGCCCAGGAGTATACTTTAGTTTACTAGCTATCATGTGCATTTATAATTACAGCCTTGCAGATGCAGTATTTTCATTTGTCAGCATGTTCTGTTATCACTTTAATGCAATACAAAATAAACAAAAAATTGTGATCAAAAAGGCACTTTTATTTGATATGGATATATAGTGAATAGTTATGAATACTGAGTACTGTTATACTTTTTTTCATAATAATTATTTATAGGTGCTGGACAATTTGTGTGTGCATTTTCTTTTTAAAGTAATGTTAATGCATTTATGCATTCTTTTGTATGCTATTTTAAAATTGTGAAACTTTTTCAGGTAGATATAGAACAGCAATCAGCATGTAGTGGTAAAGGAAGCCACACTTGGAATAGCAGAAAATATATCCAGGCTCAGACTGACACACATTAAATAAGCATGCTAAACTCAAGCGTGCCATCAAAATACTACCTCTTAAGTTGATTTTAGAAGAAAAACACCCCCTTCTATTCACTAACTATACATATTTTGTGGTTAAATAATATTTGATTTTTTTAAAACACAACATAAATACAACTTAAAAATGCAAGACTTATTACAAGTACATACTCATTCATTGGTAATACTCTTACTTATTCATTTGTAGTGTCCATGTGAAAATGCATTCAAGTTTCAATGTACTCACAGGTTGTTTCTTACACACGTCTTACCTTACTGATTATAGGTATTATGTGATTATAGTGATGGATACAGTGAATATATAATCTTATTTAATCTTTATTATCCACTTTTCCACCCCTCCCCACTTTTAACCATTTAATTTATTGTTTGTTTTTATTTAACTGTTATTTGTCTCACAGTCTAAGGAATAACAAGATTTCACTTTGAATTGTACCTGCATAACCATGCATGTGACAAATCTTGAATCTTGAAGTGATGTTTTGGCAGCCGAACGGTAAGCAAATTAAGATAAAATACAAAAAACACAGGAGCGAAATCAAGACATCATGTAGGAATGTGTGATCCACTAGAAAAATGTAAATCAATAAAGCTAATGAAAAAAACATGATTTTTAGTGCATAACACCTTTTATTTAACTGTTCACTTTGAAATTTTTACTAACTTTTGCACTCCAGCGAGGTATGATTTAGACATAAGGGTGTGATTATTACTAAATACTGTAAATGCTGTAGCGCTTGGCAGATTGATGCATCTCAGTGGCGGGGAAGAGATGAGGTGCGACGGTTCTATGCATAGGTTGCTCTTTACATGTAGTCCTTAAACTGATCTCACACAAGCACTGCAAGGTACTGCAATCTGATGGGAGAAGTAAAACCAACATCTGTCTCTGTGCCACAGCCAAACAGAACAGCAACACAACTATACTGATTATTATTTAGCTGGACACTGCAAGGTTTTGCAGTTTCTGTGCACTAGTCACCCTACTGATAATAACTGCTTAATGAAATTGACCAGGAATAAGACATCAAATCAAACTGAAACAAGAAAAAAGAAAAGCGCTACAATGTCTGGGACTAATCTGGGAGAAAAACTGTAGACCTGGAGTGAATAAACACAAGAATTTCTGTTGTGAAAGCATCAGCTGAAGTGGTGCATATCTCTACTGATAGAGATAATCTCAGAATGATGATCCTCAAGACATCCTAAAGACTTGGTGTGAATGGACTGGCAGACTTTAATGAAATGTAGATAAGCTGTAATCGGACTCAATGAGAGACTTAAATCATGCTGATGTAAATTGGAGCGCTTGATGGAAATGGATGACTAACCAGGTACGAAATAAACGGACAGACCCACTATTGTATAACTAAATGGGAATCACTATCATTTACATTCTGTTTTGTGGGTATTAACCTCTCCAACTCTGTTTCACTAGTGGGATTGAAGGTTTGAGTGAAATGATAGAAGATAATCCATCATTACTATTCCTATCACAACCCAGCAGATCTGACATCCATCCATTTTCTACACCCTCCAAGTCAGGGTCACCGGGCTGCCTGAAGTCCATCCTAATCAGCATGGGGCAGAAGGTTAGGGTTAGGGCATAGCATGGACACCACAGGGCAGAAACAGACTACAGATAATTTAGAGATAAGTAACTTCATATTTTTGGATTGCGGGAGTAAATTGGAGTATGGGACAAGGATAACAGGCAAACTCCACACACACAGAGCAGAGGCAAGATTCAAACCCAAACCCTAGTGGTGTGAAGGCACCATGCAACTCCAAGATCTGACATACATATGGGGGGAAAATAGTAACTGCTCAGAAAACAGTCAAGTTTCAAGTTTATTGCCATATACAGATAACGATGTAACAACATTACCTGTAATGCACACTGAAATAACACTAACAGTTAAAAAAAACAAACTTACGTAGAATAAAATAAAGTAGCCAAATATACAGCAGGGAACAGAGGTGTTGCTAGAGATTTTGGGCCCCACATAGGCATTTCAAATTGGGCTCCCCAGTCCAGACCAATCTAGTTATTTTCCAATTTTTCTAGGCCCCCCGGTCACTCGGGGCCCCTTGAAATCATCCTAACTTCCCCCTCCTTACAGTGCCCCTAATAGTCAATAGTGAAATAATAAGGTGAATAGTACACAGTGATTTGCGGGTACTTAAAAAATATCGTGGTACAAGGAGAGTAGTCTTTACGTGCACCGGTATATGTAACACTCCTGTGCATGTGCCAACGGTAACTTTTCTAGTCACAACTAGAAAAACAGTCAAAGTGAGATCCAAACAAGAACAGCCAAGTAAATACATATTATTGATAAAAAGGACATTAGGTATTTAACTTTAAAACGGCGAATGTAAACACATTTTGTAATCAATGGCAAACATTACTTTGCACCGGAAGAGAAGCAAATTATGTTAAGGTTGTCAGTACCAAATCACGCTACTTGGAATAAACCCCACGATGTGGCAGTATCCCACGCAATTGCATTATGCAGAAAGAAGTCTGAGGCCCTTTAACACGATGGTTAAATTTGTCGCGTGTGGTTTTCGTTTTTTATGCTATTGCCGCAGTTAAACGCCACAATGTACTTAAGTAGCCTCCTATCCCCTTCAACAAATTACAGATTTTTCGTTAAAAGCAAGTAAACAGTGACGTTTTACTGGGGAAAATAACGTTGTGCCTCTTAACTTCATCCTTTGTAAAATATCCAATCGTGCAACTTTTTCCCTTAATAAAAAACGCCCTTTTCCGCTTCGAACGCACGCATTATTGTCATTTTACTTCTGCAATACAGATGCGTGTTTCCGTGTTAATAACAGGCTTCCAGTTATGATTTAGTATCTCGGGAACACGGATTCCTTGTCTTTTACAGATCAAGTAAGAAGTGGTTCACCCTGGCTATATTTATAAACTGCATACTGTATGTCGGCACAGTAAGTATAGCCTTAATGGTCTGACACCTCCACATTTCTGGGGTCTGTTTGCATGTTCCCCCTAAGCTCGTGTTGATACTCTGTAGGAACTCACGTGGTGTTTTTTCTGGCAGTGCAAAGTTTCGTACTCTCACCGCAAAAAATGAAACATACGCACCACCACCATGCAGACACGATCAATGAGGGCTTTTGTTCGTCGCATTTGCTCTACTGGCATGTTTATCGCTTTTGGGTGCTCCAGTAAATTGCGCAAGGTTCGTATATGGACATTAAGCAACACTTGAAACGACTGCGGTGATATCTGAGTCTAAGCAACATTAAATTTAATAACACGTAAACACAGACTATCAACAGAGCTATGCGTCAATATGTGTACTGTAATAATGATTGAATCACATACTAATAATGTGGAATATGCCTCACAGCTGTAACTAGAACCTTGGAATGCGTGCGCGTTTTATTCGAGCCCCTTCAACAACGGGCGTCTACCAACAGCTTCAAGAAGGGGAACACGACAGACATTTAGTTATATTACATGAAAGACACAATTAACCATTTCACACATTTCTGCTCCCTTTCAAGAAAACTAGAAGGCAACCACGGGGATTTCATCTCGTCTGGACGGTTTGAAGCAGGAAGGCGGACACACGTTTATAATGTGGCACCCTTATTTGTTTCCCCCTAGGTCTCGTTGAAGTAACTTTCCCCGTGGCTTTTTGATTGACGGCTCCATATTTTCAGTGGGGATTTTTTTCTGTCTGGCGAAAGAACGAAAAAGACGGCGAATTTGAAAGAGAAGAAAGGAAGAAAACACAGGAGTAAACAGCGCATATATCCATATACATATATCAACAGCGACTAAAGGACCGGGACTGCAAAACACCATATGTCAAGACAAGACTAGAGTTGTGTTTATATGTAGATAAGAAACGTATTTTAAATAGGCATTTTCCCTCTCGGATTTTCTTTTTTTTTTTGCTTAAGGTAAGTAAATGGAGAACTGTGTCTTGTCGAATTTAGTGAAATGTCGATAAGCATTAAACTAAAATGTTAATACAGAGAATATTACTATTCTATGCATTTTATATAACAGCCTGCAGAAAACGTGCGTGTTTATCACGGAACTGGGCAAATGCATGTAAACACAGATAGTTTCCCCGATGCTTTTATGCAAAATATGCACGCATAAGGGATTTGGCGCGTTTATTTTTAACGCCAGGATGGTATGACTTTTATTTGTGCTATTTCAAATGGCTTAATATGCGATCCCATTTACCTGCCATTATCGCGTACTTCTTTGAAAGATTAAAATATATACTTAATTCGTTTATATGCAATTAAATCGAGAGCGCAACAACAATAACAAGTCAATTCCAGACCATGACGCGATCAGCTATGGGAACCAGGGTATGTCGCGACATGTTTATCAGGCGCACATGTGGCGTTAGTATTATACTCATTGTTCGGATCCCCGCCTCAATAAAAAAAAAACACTATGAGAACGATCTAGTACCGCCTATCCCAGGGCGCACAGTCATATAAATTCAATTTACTCTTGAACTCGAACAGTATTACGTTATTCTGACTATCCCCCTAGCTTCTTGTTGTTTTCCCTTCAGAAATATTTGTTTGTGACACTCAGTGCCTTCAGAGATTTTACTTGAATTGAATATAGCCTAAAAGCATGCTGTGGTAAGGGTGCACGGTAAAACGAGCGTCTGGGTCGGGTGGAGCGTTTGCTCAGGGGCGCTATTGCAAAGCAGCGGCACTCGGTCCTTCCGGAGACCGATCGCCAGCGTGTCAATGTCAGACGGAGGTGTGCCGTTCCCGCGCCCTCAATTGGCGAT
Organism: Stomatorhinus walkeri; assembly: GCA_026784285.1. Lineage (NCBI taxonomy): Eukaryota > Metazoa > Chordata > Actinopteri > Osteoglossiformes > Mormyridae > Stomatorhinus > Stomatorhinus walkeri. The sequence goes on along the minus strand of JAODUD010000015.1, from coordinate 13,864,375 downwards.
CCGTAACTGGACAGCATCCATGAATGGACATCTTTTTTCAGTCATTTATATTACAGAAGCATTATTGCAGTATAATAGGCTGCACTTGTATCACCCCCCTCCAACACACACACACACACAAACAGTCATAGACACACAATTAGGTAACTACAGAAGGACTTTGCTACAGGGTGAGAGAAGATCAATACTGTAGCTTTTAGGCGCGTACCCAAGGTCATGTGCAGAAACAAGCATGCACAGATGGATTGCTTTTTTCCAACTCATTCCGAGAGAATTTATTTTTAAATTGTTTACTTCACTTTTTGACAGAACCTGTATGGACTGTTACTGATTAAATTAAACAATTAAATGATTATTAAGTAATCTCTCTTGAAGCACAAGTGCTCGTTTCATACTGAATTTAATAATATTTAATACTATATATTATGAATTCATAAATGTGTTATGAATATGCATTGTGCAATACGTCATGTAATTGGTACACAGGGATTTAGGGTATAGTTTTGCATAATGAGCATAATAAACTAGTTTCACGTAATATTTATATTACTTTAGTATTAAACATGGGCAAGATTTGGTGTGTGTGTATGTATGTGTGTGTGTGTGTGTGTATGTATGTGTATATATATATCATCAGTTTATGTCGTTTAGCACACAAAGAAGTATTTGGTGATTGCCACACCATTGAGCAAGGCAAGAAGAAAATGAAAACATCAACATTGGAGATGTTATTCTAAATATGTTCTTCCTTAGTAAAAATACCATTTAAATAACTATGAATTTGCATATGATCACTTATCTGTCTCACTTGTACATAACAGCTCTGAGTACTTAGACTTTTATATTTGTATCAAGATGAGACTGTATCTATAAATACTGAAGACTCTCAAAGACTTACTGAACCACAAATTCAGCTGGAGACCAAAGTTACAGTGTTAAATATTTGAGTTAGACTTCCCAAACAAATGGTAGCCAATAATTTTAGTGCATGAAAGAAGACTTTGTGCATTTTTGTGCATTAGCAGTTATAAATAAGAGCAATGACTTAATAGCATAGCTTAAAAGATAGGATATGCTAAAGTGCCAGTAATGAAGATCCTGCTCTTACCATTTAATGATGATTGATATAGTTAGAATGATCTTGCATACATATGCATACTTATTAGCTAATGCAGCATAGCTTTTTATAAACGATATATTGCAGAAATGTATAGAATTATTTAATAATCTGTAACAAGGACTGTAATATGGAACCGAGTAGCCGTTTGCTAGGTACATTTTTTGATATTTGAAACATGTATATTAGCTTTCTATATATATTAGATGTGTTAGGGACAATTGGGGAGGGGGTCCCTCTTAAAAGGTGCTGTAATGCTGAATATCTAAGCTATTCTTGTAAAATATTGAAACAATACTACGTGGAAGCATCCACCCAAGGAAAAACTAGGGGAATTAAATATAAAAAAACTGGGCAGACTGGTTCTTATGATCTTATGTGAGGTGGCTTACCATTTTTACAGATAAACATTTTACTCATAAACATTACATCAGCATAGCATTAAAGCATGTCACATAACATCCACACAGTACACAGCCCTTGTCGCTCCGGCTGCATTCTACCATACTTGTACATGAATTACACTTTACTTAACTTCTGTACTCTCCCACACCAACATTTGTTGACATTTCTCAATACGTTCATCTGCTGATCACTTATTCTGGTCAGGGGAGGCCAGGTGCCTATCCAGGACAGCATAGGGCACATGGCTGGGGTACACCCTGGAGAGAATGCCATTCAGAGGGCACAGACACACACACTCACAAGCACAGCACTACTCTTTAGGCAATTTCGAGACATTGATTAGCCTAATTTCCCAACTTTGGATTATGGGGATGGTGAGAGGAACCAGAAGACTTCTGCATGATATGGGGAGAACTGTATACACAAACTGTATACACACCAATCAGAGCTGAGATTTAAACTCCTAACCTGTACATCTATAACAATGCATTGAGGCATAGCTGGCCTACTGCCTAGTTAGATTTTTTTGACCACAGTACAAAAGCATGCATACTATTCTGGATAGTTTAATCCACCACACTGTCTGGTAAGTATTGACCGGCTACTACTCTACGCTTAATTCTAAGTATTGAGGTTTAAAGCAGTAGAATAAATCAGGTCTCCAAAATACACGTAATGGTCTTTGAAGAAAGGCATCTTTGCTGAGTTGTTTTGTTTGAACATCACTGATTTGAAAGAACGACAATGGAGAAGAACAGACAATTGTTGTTAATACCTCTGTATGGCAAATATTAGCCAGGAGCAAAATGCAGTTATGTAATATAAATAGCAAAACAAATTTTAAATAATATTACAGAAGACGTATACTCTTGACCTCCCTTTGGTAAATATCGATATTTCAGATCCATGACATTAATGGTACATTTGTATTTATTATTTATTAATTTAGCTGGCACTTTTGTCCAAAGTAATGTACAAATGGGGTATTTGTGGTAGTTGTTTTTGGTTGTTAGATAAACTCCAGCTTTGCTCTTTTTTTTACTTTTAATATATATGTTCTTTATAGAATATTAAGTGTTATCATTGTGCGGCAGCAGAAATCCTGAAGCCAAATGAACTTGCTAAGTTTTCATACGTGAGAGAACTCAGCTGAAGGCAAAGATCGGAGCATCACTGTTTTTTTTTCTTTCTCAGTGACGTCTGACTGCCCACAGGCAATGCAACAGGTAGCTTTATGAAGAAGGAACTGGTCCTGTAACTGAAACTGCACCTTTAAAGCACAGGACAGGTTTTGCTATTCTTCTCCTGAGAATGCTTCTAAACAGCTGCTGTAATAAAGTTCTCGACTTTAAAGTACTCCGCTCTGGATTAAAGTAAGTTGCTTTGGATTGAAGTACCTTTGGAACTACTTAAAAATAATGATAATGTAACAGTGGTATCCTTTATAAATCCAGAAAGGTCCAGTTGCATTTGAAATCTAGTTTGAAACATGAATCTGAAGGAGTGTCTTTTTCATAAAGAAAGCAGCTGATAAAGTTCTATATTCACCAAATAGTCAGAATGTTAGGTAGGTATTTAATATGCACTTTTACTTAGTCTTCTGTGTAATCAGGTGCATGTCTTAAAGTAAAGACAACAAACAAGCAAGTGTTTTGCTCGAGTGGTTGCAGTATCAGTTGTAATTATTAGTAATTTGCCTTGTCCAAACTGAGGTATGACGGCTATAGTTTTCAGGTTAGGATTCTTCAGTCTATATAAGAAACCAAAGCTTGCGGTTGGAAGCTGTTTCAGTTATTAGCCTCCATGTCTCCGTGTCACGAGCCCAAAGGTCTATGTGGTATCTGCTTTCATATTGAAACCACCATTCTGATGTCATATAATCTTGCTTAAGTAAACTGTGCCTCATCTTGTGTTCATACTTAGATAAAGTGGGACTGAGGAAACCTCACATACTTATGCTTATAAACACGCAGGCACGTTCACATGCAGTCGTGTACATGAATTTGATCAAACCGACAAACATGCCTCGATGGGTGTGTTTGGTTAGACTGGCACGCAAACTTGCATAGTCAGTCGTGCGGGCACACTGACACTTGTATCTCAGGAAAAGACTTGATGTTTCGTAAGGGAGGAGCCTGAGGTGCCAGAGCTGGGAATAACCTACCCTCTGCCAAGGTCGGGGGAAGCAGCGCGGAGGGCTAAATAGAGCAATGAACTTGAGCCTGGAATGTAGATTGGGCAAGCGGGTCTTGATGCCTGCAGCTGTTTCTGTCTAAGGAAAGGCACCTGGAGTGAGTGAGGATATACTGATGACCGTACCCCGGAGAGACCACGTTGCTTGCTAGGTCGTGCGGTAAACTGGGTTCTTCATGGACGAGACTGCGCGGCGGCGGCGGTAACCCAAGGACGACTCTACGGCTCAAAGTGACGGCTACTTAAAACAAGTCAGTGGGATTACAGACTATAGCTAACAAAATATTGTTCAGTGTGGGTTTGGCCTTGGCTTTCGCTCTTAGTGCAGCGTATAAGATGGAATAAAACGATAAGCTGTCTTGAGTTTCTTTTAGCTGTATCTTTAGTGCGGATGGAAGTTGTTGAGGCTCGGGATATTTTGGTTACACGGCAGACAGCTGGTTTGTTGTGGATAGATGGGATTGGTTGAGAATGGAAGTAACAGATATGACTGGTTGCACGGGATACGAAGGAATATGTATGTTTGTGATTCTCCTAGTTAGCTACACACCCTATGTAGAAGTGTAACTATTATACCTTGCTGTAGGAGAGCGAGGGTTGAATCAAGTCAACAGGACTATTGTAGTCATTTAATCCACTGCTTCTTTGTTGTGCTAGGGTTATAAATGTTCTTGTTTATCCCTCATCCCCAGTTAATATGCTGAGACTTTGACGCCTATTCTATTCCAGTCTCAGAAATTCTCCCTCCCCGATGCCCACACCCAAATCGCAGTTTTATTTTCTTTGCTCGACACTCGCCCGGGCGGCTTTTCTCTGTTCTTGTGTCCCATCGCTGTTTTGTTTTGAGCCTCTTCCCAGCCTGTGCCTGAAATCCACCCCCAAAAAAAACACCCGCTTCTTCTCCCAACCCTGTGTCACATGGTTCTGTTTGCCATCCTAGCCAAAGCAAAGGGTGTAGCTGGTCTCTTTTGTGTCCTGGATGCTCTAATATTCTTGTACTTTGATTTGATTAACTGTTGTTAAGTTCACGCACTGTTTCTGTAATGTATGGTATACCTCTTGCTTCAGTGCTGACTTCAGTGTTACCAGTGATTTATTGGAAACTTAGCTTAGCTGCACTTGTGCTTAGTTGGCTTCTTGACAGCTGCTCCTGATGTATTATAAATGTACATCTATAATGTATTTCTACAAAATGTGTAACCACTGTGCACAGACAAAGCTCAGTGTAACTGTTACCCATTAGAGTAGATGCTGCTTAAGACTGGATGAGATATTCTGCTTATCTTACTGCTAAAATGTTTATAGCCCGCACAGTGGCTTTATCCCAGATTAATTCTTTTTACTTTTTCACAAAACCTAAGGAGAACAAATTAGTTATTCTTGGACTGTACGGAGTTCGGTGAGTAGGACAGTATTTTTCTGGTTCCAAATAGGCGTATAGGGCAATAATGGTAGTGCTATGACGGATTGGTCTGGGTCACGCTGTGATGCAGTGGCCCAGATAGTGCTGAAGTTTAGAGCAGTAGTGTTGCAGAGAACGTGTTTGTGAGCCCCCCCAGGCTTCACAGGGCAGCTGTGTTTTCCGTCCAGTTTTTGAGCTTTGAGGTGATGTATACCCATCTGATTCTGTGGGAATAAGAGAAGGGGTGGGAGAGACAAAAACAGGGAGTTTGGCATCTCTCGGGGTCTCCATGGGGGCGAGGGCTTCTGCCTTTCCATCTATCTGTTTTTCTCTCATTTTCCCTGCAGCTCTGTTTTCTTCCAGAAGGCGCGTGCTGTCGCCGTCCAGCTAAAGTTTCAGAAGCAAACACTGCTGAAAGAAAACTAGAAAAACACGCTGGTCTTGAAAAGTTTTTGCAAGTTCATTTTTTAAAGGTTTTTCTCCCGGCAACCTAAAATTTTCACCTTCAGAATTTCTGGGGGGCATCCGCATGTAGTTCAATTGGTGAAGGTCAGATTGATGGTGGGTAATCAGCGACACCCGCCTTAGATGGATGCAGCCTTAAAAGGAGTGGTACTGGAGCAGCACAAAACTTGGATCTAAAATTACGTGTGCAAAAACACTGAAAGATTCAGCTTGACCTAGAGAGAAATACACAAATTTTGCCCAGAATTCAGGTATGAACGATATCCTTGTATTTTTCAAAGCACATGGGAGGCTGGGACAAGAGAGTGGGTGAGGTGATGTCAGAATTTATCTAAACATATCCATTAAATTTCACTTAAAACCAATTGTAGTTTAAATAAAAAGTAGAGCAAAACAATTTTTTAATCTGTCAGGACCTTAAACGTGCTGACTTCCCTCAGAATACTAAATAAGAAAGCATCACCAATAACAGCAAAGTAGATGCCAGGAGTTCTGAAGTGCGTCACAGGAACGAAGACCCTTGTGAATAAACTTATGGACGAACGAAGCTGGTGAGAATGAATTGTGGGACTGGTCAATATTGCTGTTATATAAGGACTTACATAATGGATCGAGGAGGACAGACTGCCCCCCCCCCAGACCTCCAGGGTCTGGAACTGATGGCCAAGAATGACAGAATTGAGGAATGAGACCTAAGAATAGATGAAGCAATTAATGGCTGGAGTGATGAAACTTGTGAATCTAAATAATTATGTTTTATCCATGGTGTTGATTTCCCACTAGCTTTTTCTGCCTCTTTGATTTTGTTTACTCATTATAATATCTAATTACTTGTGTTTACCGCTGCTTTTTCGCTCTGTCAGTACCTTTATCTCTCACGCACGGTTTCTCTCTTTCCACCTCTGCTTCCATTAGTCTCTCTGTGACCGTCCACCCCCCTGTCTCATTGTAATTCTCTGTGGGTCTCTCTGCCTCTCGCCTTGGTGACAGACTGCTCCCCCATGCATTAAACAGTCTTCACACGCCCCAGAGCACACTGGCCTACTCTTAGGGGGAATGTGGAGATTAACTGTGTGTGTGTGTGTGTGGGTTTGCAAAATGACCCCAAAGTGTGGTAATACCTGACATTTCCTTACTATTGGAGACATTTTTTTCAGGTCCCCATTTGGAAAACCTCAATTTTATAAAAATCAGTGAATGCAATAAAAAAAAAAGCCAAAATGGTTACTTATGGTTAAGGTTAGGGCTGGTTTGGGGTCAAGGTTGTCATTATTGGTGTTAAGGTTTTTCCCATAGAAATGAATGCTATATGAATACAAATGTGTGTGTGTGTGTGTGTGTGTGAGAGAGAGAGAGAGAGAGAGAAAGAGGGTGGGTGGGTGGGTGGGTGAGATGTGTGTGGGCATTAATGCAAAATAATTATGCAATTGTGTCACTTTCTGATATGCCAGTGTTGTGTAAACACCATGCATTGTACCCAGATATATATTGCATACCATGGACTGGCAGTGTTTAGTTTCATCAGATATTTTTTTCATATTTTTGATATCTGGCCAATGAAGACTGGATGTGGGTGGGATACCGGGAGAGTGACAAATGTGACATAAATAGTAAACAACTCCAGCAACTGGGCATATGGTGACTAATGGTTTCTGTTTGGGACTTAGTGAGCCTTGCGTCTCATGACGCGCCGCCTCCCTCCACCATACTTTCCTCTCTTTGTGTCTGATGACAGCCAAAGCCTTTTGAACAAAGGATTCGCAGTAGCAGGAGTGATGGGCCGTAAGTGTCCTCACCAGCCCTTCTTCTTCACGTCCCCATGATCTTACTTAACAGATTGGAATAGCAATTAATATTAATATTTACACTCAACATGTCTATTCATGACCTGAGGTTCGAAGCTCCGATCCGATTGTTTTTGTCTGCCGACGACAGTGTGTTTTTCTTTCGTTCAGGCATTTCTAGTCTCTCTTCCAACAGCACGCTGAGAACATCCTTCTACATGTTCTTCTAGGCTATCAAAGTGGTGAATTGTTAGGTAGAAACCTGTCTGGGTGGTTTTACTGCTTCGTGCGCCTGGTTCATATTTTTTTAACTTTCCTCTGGCAAGTAGGGTCTCACGGCTGTTTATCTCTGATGCTTGGCAGCGAGTCTCTCGCATAAGGCTTCATATGTCGTTACTGTCACAGAAAGCATAAAGCTTCTGAAAGATCAAAGTTTTGTTCAGTGGTTGAATTTATTTTAATGAACTGCTAAGAAGATGCTCTTCATGCCTAAAAAGTTCTCTGCAGCCGGTATTGTAAGGAACATGAACGTGCCTGTAAAGGCATATCCCTAGACTGTGTTTGGAAGACAGGGCCGCACGGAGGCGCAGTGGTTACTATCTCTGGTCCAGATCTACACGCGAGGAGTTTGTCATTATGGGGCAAGACTCATGTGACTGGGGAGTGCCTCCCCTGCCCTCCCCCTAAACTCTACCTCTGTCAGGTTATCTGAGTTACTCCAGCAGTTCAAAAATACACTAAGGTATATCCTCCTGAGACCCAAGGGGGGGAAAAAGTGTCCTTCGATTTAAATTATTTGTCTTTGGGGGAAATAAGACATCTTACAATTTAGATTTTTTCAAATGTATTTTTATTTTTAAGTTCACAGCACGTCCTCTTTAGCGCACAACAGGAATAAATACGTTTCCTTACATCAGTGAAAAGATAGATGCAAAAACAAAATGTCCACGGCAAAGGACATAAACGAATGGGTGGCGTCTCAGGAGGATGTTGACGTTTCTGAATTGTTCAGAGATTTGAATTTATATGTGAATGGTATGGCAATGGGTTGGTGCCCCGTCCTAGGTTATTTCATGCCCTGTGTATGTGGGCTCTGTACCCCAGTACTCTCCATAGGATAAGCAGGCATAAAATATGGATGGATGGATATTCAGATGAACTTATAAACGATGATGTAATGCAATCTAGGGTGTTTGAGACCATGAAAAGCTTTCCTTCTGTATCAAATGCATGAATTATTCTCCTCTGAATGGTTTAATTAACAGGCAGACATTTCCTCCTGCACTGTACTTCCCCACGGGAGAGTAGCATATTAAATGTGTAAGTATGGCCTTCAAGGGTTTAACGGGTTACTTGTATTACTCTGCTAATTGCACTGCCGTTTTTTGTCTTTTTGTAACATTTTCAAGAAAACTGAAACTAGCTGAGATGACGAGCGAATTGCAGGAGATTGCCATCACAGAAGAGAAGCCTCTGCTTCCGGGTCAGGCCGACTCCAAGGTGAGAGAACAGGGCTCATATCTCAATATTTAAAGTAATAAATACTACAGACAAGTTAATGCCCCAGTCTGTACTGAGCTGTGAATTAAGTTAACAAAAATGTGCAAATGAACATGGACAGATAATCTCACCGTAAAATATGTAATTGTAGGTGTTAAAATCGACACGTTAAATTTCAGGGTGAAGCATCATATTGTATCTGGTGTTACTGTGACAAAACAGTAAATAGGCTGTTGTCCAGTAATTAAATCAGTAATTTCACTGATTTAAATGTTGGTTGTGGGACCGAAAAATGCAAGTACACACACACAGATAATGCTTTTTCCAGTGTTGATTTGCTGCCTGTCTGGGAGAATTAAAGAATCTGCTAGATAACGTGGCTGTTGATTAACTAGTCACTCCCATTTTTTGGCCACCCTGCTACTGAACAATGAAGCTTTCTGGAAATGACACAGAAGTCAAAAGAATTCAGCTGAGCAGCCATCAGTGTTTAATTAGTTTCTATAGAGTTTTCTGCTTGTCATCCTGAACGCATCCTGAGTCATTCCCTGTGTGTTATTATTGTCAGAGGTGATTTTTAGTTCATTTCTGTGTCTGTATTGTCTTTGAAGGAGGCCGAGGTGGCGGCTCAAATACTGCTAGACCAGGGAAAGGTAAGACTCTGTGAAAGCGGTGCACAAGCCGTCCTGTGCGTGAGTTTGTATAGTTGTCAGTGTACAGTGCAAGTATACTGTAGATGTGCAGTGGGTCTGTGTAACTGAGTGACCTCCCCTTACTGTACTCTTAGGTACACACCATAGAGACCCCACACGGAGATCTCCACATCACCCGGCACGGCACGGTGAACACCCGACGGCCTGCCATTCTCACCTACCACGATGTGGGGATGGAGAGTGAGTACTGCCCTGCTGCGTCCACTCATACTCTGAAACCTCTCCTTTCTCGACTCTGTGCTTTCTGTATCTAGACATTTATGAAGAGGGGGCTCATTCTTTACCAGCGGGGCTTGAGTTCAATGGAAATTAATGTGAACATGCTATTTAAATTAATTAGTGTACATTTATTTGGGGGTGGGGCGGGCAAAGATCATTTTATGGAGGCTAAACCCCCCCTAAAAGCTCTGCCCCTGGCTGTTTTTTGTTATCTCTGTCCTCTCTTCCTTTCCCTTTAAAACTGAGCCTCTTATGACTTAAAAAAAAATAGAATTTATTATCACATTCATGTCCAAACAGATTTTCCCTCTCTTCGTCAGGGGGTATTTTTTATAGGTAATTGCATAATTATAGCATATGTATTCATTTGAAATATTTGATGTTCCCATCTTCTCACAGGTAAAAGCTGCTTCTCCACCCTCTTTAATTTTGAAGAGATGCAGGAGATCGTGAAGAACTTTACTGTGATACACATAGACGCCCCGGGACAGGAGAAGGAGGCGGCCACGTACCCAGCAGGGTAAGAGGTCTGCTCTCACTGTACATAACAGAGTGTGTTGTGTAACACTGGGTGTGTTGCATTAAAAATGGCTTACGTTAGTTAACACGTGCAACGATAATTCATGCGCTCTGTCATGAAGGTTACACTTATGGAAAATATCTGGGCTTGTTCAAATGTTGCATCACGTGCTGCTACCAGATTCTTTTGATGCTCAGTTGTCCGAGTTCGTGAAATTACGTTGTGAAAATTCATTTGTTTTCATTTTTTAAGAAAAAAAATACTTGAAAACGTACCCACAGTGGTAGTAAACAAGCTCCCAGAAAGCACAGGGCGCAATGCAAACGATACCCTGGACAGAATGCGAGTCCATCTCAGGGCAGGCACTCTAAGGCGCCCTAGTTCATGTAACCAGATGACATTGGGTGAAATAGCTATAGGAAACTCATAGGAAACATAGGAAAAAACTTGTAAGCATCACATATGCAGTGATCCAGAGCTGGAGCTTTGAGGGCACAGTCAACCCAGTGTGCTTACTGTGCCTCCTTGCCTCACATTCCAGCTGAACGTAATTTTCCTGTGGTTTAGCTGGACATATACAATATGGTTGAGACCACAATGGGCAGTCTGCTATTTGAGTAATGAAGGCTTCATTGATCGCAAGGCAATACTTCACAGATGGAATAGGAACCCCTTGACTGTAAAAGTTGATCAGAGGACAAATATGTATTTTGAACAGGTACCAGTATCCATCCATGGAGCAGCTGTCGGAGATGATTCCCTCAGTTCTGCAGTTTTTTAAGTGAGTCTTTGCATGTTCTCCATAGCTACTGTCAGCCTTCTGTACATTTAATGCAATTGGAATTAGAGTAGAGACATGTTTTATAGCAGATTATTATAGTTATGCACGAATTATTGGGCAAGAAAAAGACAATGCGAAAGAAGTGCAAGTACTTACATATTTTTTCCTAAGTACAACAAAATGTGGGATAATCAGCAAATCATACATTTTCCAAAGCGTCACGTGGAATATTTGTAGATTTCAACATGTAGCTATTTATTTGTTTTTTTTTTTGTCTGTAATTTTAGAAGCTTTATATCCAAATATTGATACCCAGGTGGTTACATTGTGTTTATGCAATCTGGGATAGAGCGTCTTGTGGCTGTGCGGCACAGGGGAGTGGTACATTGTTACATAGCTGAGTGAGGGTAGTAAAGATGAGGCTACGTCTGTGCTGGCGAGCGTGAGTGCTTGCGTTACTCATAACCCTTGGCCCTTCTCTTGTGCTCTCAGTTTCCGCACCGTGATCGCTATGGGCGTGGGTGCTGGCGCATATGTCCTCTCCAAGTTTGCTGTAAGTCTCTGGTTGCTAATGTCAGGCCATTTAGTAATGATTTGCATTTGCGTAAAAATATTCCCCTCTGTAGCGATACTGAATTTACAGGTGACTCCTTTGGAGAGTATGAGTGTGTTTGGGTTTAGTGTCGATTTGTGTGAATCAGTATGAGTGCAGTATCGGTAAATTATGGTACGTTTTTGCATTAATGGTCATCTGGTATACTGGAGTATACATTTTGCAAGTGTGTGCATGTGGGTGCGCAAGTTCTCCTGAATTGTGCATTAGCATGATAACGTGTTGATTGTCTCAGCTGGACAACCCAGACTCCGTGGAAGGCCTGGTTCTGATCAACATTGACCCAGATGCTCGAGGCTGGATGGACTGGGCAGCACAAAAGGTTACTGTCGCTTCCTAGAAACTTGTTTACTTTCTGACTTGTTACCATTTATTCATTGTGGTCAGTAATGTTTTTCTGCCATAATACACAGTATATGACATAATAATTAATTTAATGTAGGTATGATTCACTCGTGTTTTCTGGGCAATGGAATTAATGCACAACTGAAGAGCAGATTTCCAAAGTTTACTCATTACATGGGATACATTTTTGAGAACATTTCTGTGGATTAGGAAATTTAATGAAAGTTCTTCATTGGATTACACAACGCCTGACTGAGTTTTAGATCCCAGTAACATATGATGAGGAAGCTTGATTGTATGTCATTGGCAGTCTCATCTCAAAACCAACAGCATATGCAAATAAAAGCTAACAAAATAAAAACTTAAAAGAATTTCTTACATTCTCCAAATAGTTGGAATGGCTGGAATACACAACTTCCCAAACATCTCCTCAGGGGAACCACAGCCATTCCATGTATTCTTTAAATTTCAGACCAGTTAATTGACTTAATTAGTCAGTGAAATATTGATTAGCCAAAGAAGGTGTGCTACTAATTAAGTCAAAAAATACATTTGTGTATTAGATGGTTGCTGCAAATACTTCAGGAGAGGTTTCAAAATGGAATGTTTTTACATAATATTATGATTTTGCACCAAAACGCAGATTATTTTTCTTTGTCATTCTGTCAGACATTTTCTTTGTCTACCTAAGACTTTTGCATAGTATAGTGGCATTTTATTGATAAAGTTAATTATTTTCATGTAATGGGTGATAGTTCTTGGTGTTGCAACGTAAGATAGGTATTATTATATGTACACTACCACTGACGGTGTGTAATCCTGCTTGGCATTTATCTTTGTCCCCCCAGTTCACCACGTTGACATCCTCGTTCACAGAGCAGATACTGGGCCACCTCTTCAGCCAGGTACATACTTCTATGTCTTTGTGTATATGCCTGCGCTAGTATCGTATCTCTGTGTCCGGTCTTGCATCTCCGTGTGTCTGTTATCTTGCATTTATATCTGACTTTGTGTCCTTCATGTCAGCCTGTCTGTGAACAGACTTCACACCTCACCAAGTTTTGTGTAGCAGTTCTGTAACAGTCGTGAAATGCCTCTGTTGTGTAGGAAGAGCTGTCTACGAACGCAGAAGTGCAAAGACAAAGGGAAAGGCTCTCGAAATCCGCTAATCTCCCCAATGTGGAACTCTTCTGGAAGAGTTATAACAGGTACACTTATACTCACATGTACCCACTCGCACACATAAGGTGCGTTCACACCAAAGTTCTGGAACGTGTTTACAAGTTCCTGGGTTGTCTTGTCCAAGGACTTATGTAGTTACTGCCCGCATATGTGTGTCGCCCTCACACAGCATAACAGGAACTGGGACCTTTATGCTAAATAAGCCTGGAAAATGCAAAAAGCTTGTAGGTTAAACGTCACTTATAATAATATCACATGAAACTTCACCGCCGCCACAGAACAGCGGAGGGTAAACAAGTTGTTTTGTTAGTTATTTGTTAGTTATTGGGGGGATCAATCGTGATCAAAAGAGGACACTTTTATTTCACGTTACACCACCCATGACATGTTTATAATTCTTATTAAATGCGGCCAGCAGATCAGTCTTTCGTTTTCCACAGAATAATAAACGATGTAACGTTATCCTACTAATAAACACTGGCAAGTTTCACATGGGCATATTCCAGGCACTGCCGATATTAGGCAGAAGTAGGCCTGTGTGGGTAATCATTCAAACTTTCCGATACAGAGAAATGGAGACACAAGCAAAATAATGCATCAATTGATTAATTAAATGAAATTGAGGTACAAAAATAATTCCATCTGCTCAGTTTTTGCCCTGTAACTTTATGTTTTCCCCACATTCCACATTCCTCCACAAGTTCCAAGTTAATGCCAGTGCTTGTGGTCAACCAGTCAGCAAGTTTATCACTGTATGCATCAGTGTTCCAAGTGCTCAAATGAAAAGTACCTCAAGTGAAAAGGGAGCAGGTAGTAAAAAAGGGTCCCAGAACTGTCTCAGAGGAACTATAGTCGGACCAAGTTCCTGTGGTGTGGTCATGCCAAAACTTCCTGGTTCCTGGAAAAAAGGTTCTGCGGTGTGTAAGTTTGCATAGTAACTGATAAATGCTTATATTTGTGCATACATGTATGCACATGGAATACCTGCAGAAACATATTCTGATAAATAGGCACTACTCTGCAGTAATTAACTTTCAGTGAACGTCTGTCTTTCTCTTTTAGTCGCAGAGATCTGAACTTCGACCGAAATAGCCCTTTAAAGTAAGAGCCTGCCCTTCAGTTTCAACCATTAACATTCCATTCAAATGCAATGTTTAACCTCCTCAACAACTATAGCACAGCAATTACTTAGTAGTACTCCTTTCCGTTATTCACTGACACCTTTTTCCTGCATTGCTTTCACCTCGGAATGATCCTCTTCTCCATAACACTTCATTCACTTCTACCCCCCAGATGCCCTGTGATGCTGGTGGTAGGAGACCAGGCCCCTCATGAAGATGCAGTGGTAAACTGATTATACTCTTATGGTCAACAGATAACCATTAGAATGGCATGCCATCTAGGGAATGCCCCGGCCTAGTGCCCTATGTCACGTGAGATAAGCTCCAGATCCCCCACAACCCTGGCCAGAATAAGTGTTTGGAAACTGAGTAGATGAATGGATGGAAATCACCTTTTAGCTTCTAAACTAACTTGTTTGAGCATGACCTCATCTGCCGAATTATACACGCCGTAAAGTGAAAGGAAATAACACTTGCCTGTGATTATTTGTTTGAGATTTGCATTAAATTAAACCTTGAAAGTGTCAGTGTACTTCATTTATATTCCTCATTTGCCCACTAGGTGGAGTGCAACAGTAGGCTAGATCCAACGACGACTTCATTCCTTAAGGTGTCGAGTTCTTTTACTTGTTAGTGAAATGCAGCACAAATAATGATATTCCATGTAAGACTCACTCTCCTGAATTGTTTCGTGTTTTTCAGATGGCAGATGGTGGTGGTCTTCCTCAGATCACCCAGGTGAGACACTAGTACTCCAGTCCTATATTAAGTACTCCAATCCAATACTGAGTATTTCCTCAAGAACTATTCAGAACTATTCCCATTGATGTGACCACCGTTTTACTACTGCTCTGAACCCCCCCATGTTCCACTAAAATCATAACCACGTGTCCCCATTTCCTTGCAGCCCAGCAAACTTACTGAGGCATTTAAGTACTTTATCCAGGGCATGGGATATAGTAAGTAACTGTGTGTGCGTGCATGTGTGTATGGGTCATACATATATTACATTTTGGGGACCAAATGTGATATATTGCCACAATGTGGTAAAAAACGGCCATTTTGATTATTTTTTCAGTCTAAACACAAGGGGAAACTCAAATTCATAAAAATCTGTGACCGCGATCAAACAACTAAAAATGTGCTGCCTGTAGTCTTGAATTTTGTTTGGTTGCTCATGGTTAAGGTTTTGCCTGGGTAGGGATTAATGTCATTGTTGGGAATAGGAGTTTTCCTATAGAAATGAATGGACAGTCACGACAAAGATATCAACACAAACGTGTGTGTGTGTGTGTGTACTGATACACAAATTCTTATATAAATTCACTTAAAATGTTCTAGTACAGATAACACCAAATTAACTCAACACATAACTGAACAAGCTAACTGCTATAATTGTTGATGGTAATACCTGCTATAATATCACACATATTTTCTGTATTTTTGTCTAGTTCCTGATAATTTCCTTCTCCTCCCCATCTCCCTTCCTTTCTCTCTTGTACCCCGCAGTGCCGTCATCCTGCATGACACGGCTCTCCCGTTCCCGAACCGCCTCCCTCTCCTCTTCCTACTCCATAGACGGCTCGCGCTCGCGCTCTCGCACCCTGTCCCAGAGCTCACAGGGGGGGCAGATGCCCCCTAGCCCGACCCAAACCATGGAGGTGTCTTGCTAAACGCGAAGGGAGCCGAGGCGGGTTAAAGGATCCAGAGATCACATCCATTTAGGCGTCGTTTTCCCCTGAAAAATTAACAGCAATACTCTTGTGAGGAGCCATTTATTATTTTCATTCATTGTGAATGTAGAAAGTGACAGAGGTAGAGTGCCCACTTAGACAGACAGAGGGGGGGGGGGGGGGGGGGGGGGGGGGGGGGGGGGGGGGGGG
>JAODUD010000015.1:13831711-13842260 GCA_026784285.1 Stomatorhinus walkeri | reverse complement strand
ATGTAACGACAACCACCTCCGCGTCCCTGGCTACGTCTCACTCTCCAAATGTAACGACAACCACCTCCGCGTCCCTGGCTACGTCTCACTCTCCAAATGTAACGACAACCACCTCCGCGTCCCTGACTACGTCTCACTCTCCAAATGTAACGACAACCACCTCCGCGTCCCTGGCTACATATGCCCCTGCAAGCTTTGCTGTGATCTCTGCTGGATCTCAGGCTACATCCATGTCCAACGGCTCAGCTACAATCACCGCTGGCTCCCAGAATTCACTCCTCTCCACAGCTCTGGCAAACTCCACCACTTTTGCTCCTTCATCCACCTCCAGAGCCACAGCTACATCCACAAGCGTGACCTCTTCTGCATCCCCTATTTTCAATTTCTCCATCCTCACCATTGCCGGTACAAAATCCATGCTCCCGATATACATTTACTGATTTGCTCATGTTTATGATAACACAGTACAGCCACACTCTGTGTGTTTCATACTAGCGTCAGGTACTACCTAATGCAGATGTTTATTTAACATTAACAACACATCACCTTCAGTCTGAGTTTTAATCTGTGCTTACAGGTGGGCTAATCTGGGCAACTTGTGTCTACTAGAAGAAAAGCGGCGTGAAGGGAAACGGAAGACCAGATATGTTCCGCAGGAGTTACAACACTGCCACACTTTAGTGCTAGATCTGGGGTTAATCAGTGTCGACATCACTAATATAAATGTCACATTTTTGGAAACGAGACCAAAATGTAATTTGAAATTTGCAATAGTGTGATTAAAGCCTTTATAAAGAGATATACATATAGACGATATATATATATATATATGCTTCAAGCAGACGGATTGTGCCGGCACATTATGCATAATAGCTTGTCGATAGCAATTAAAATACAAAGTGATACTTTATATGGCTATTTAATACAACATTGCACCACATTGTAGAATATATGTAAGCAAGGGAGAAAATTCAGGTGAGAAAGTGAGATAACGGGATGGAGGCTATATTGGATTAAGTTGTGTGGTTACGCCTGTGTGAGACGTGGCGAAATTGCGCTGGTACTCAAAAGACAAGTCTGTCTTCTGAGCCAAGTGTCCAGTAGCCCATTACCATGCAGAGTAATAGTAAAAAAGACCTCTTTTCCATCTGGAAAAGAGGAGCAGAGTAGGACTGCAGTCACCCGAAAGTAACAGAGTCTGATTACTATTTCTGCAGAAGCCGCACAGTTCAGAACGGCAACCGGAGTGAAAATTATTTGGAAAAACGTTAAGAAAAACCTTCTGGAATCTGAATGAGGACAAACCATAGTCTGTTTAGATGTGAGTAATGGCAGCTTTTTTGGGGGCTCCTTTACCATTCATCCTTCAACCACTAAAAGGCTAATAGAGGTAGGGGTGCCTGGACCAACATAGACTGAGACTGAGACACCCCGGAGGGGATTCCAGCCCATTACACAGCCACTGACACACACATCTCATTCACCAAAAGACGGTGAATAGTAAAAGTGTTCATAAGAAAATAACTACATGGTACAGCCCTCTATAGCGTGTATCCATCCAAACTACTGCTGTTGCATAAAAGACGCCGAAAACGCCCATGAGTCCAACTGTCAAACGCCCACTCCAACATCAACGGGAGCTTCAGTATGCGGCTCAAACATCGCTTTATAAGGACAGAAATTACAAAAAGAGTATAAAATTGTTGCATAAAGCATCTTACAGACAATTTTATTTATAGATAATTTAGTGTTTTTTTAAAATATGAATAAATACGTAAATATTTAAAATACAGAATATAATAAATATATTATACTTACTGCTCGAAATTAAAATGAATTATAAAGGACTAAATTATTAATTAACGTGCACATCGACTAACGGCGGTACATTGCCTTTTCCGTCCTATGGAGTAGCGCCGAGCTGTCAGTGCGTTTGGCTGGATGAGGGTCACTATCACACTCCTCCATGGTCATTGTCACGTTCCTCTGTGGTAAATGTCACACTCCCGTATGGGTCCCGATGACGAACACCACTTCTCAAGATTCCGCACATCAGTTTCGTAGGTTGATTCTTGCCTTCACCTTAATTTAACGCATATTTTTGGAGGTAGGCGGTAGGCGGTGCACGGGTCAAGAATTATTTCGGAGATGCAATTACAGCGTAACACGCCTGTGTGGTTATGACACATAATTATCAAAATCTATTATTACACATTTCGCCGGAAGACGCCTTTTCCTCCAATGTTTCTTAAAGATAAATCGCTTCACAGAAAGTCAGAATATGAAGCAATCGTAACATTGCAAAATATGTATATCCATCTATATACCAGGTACCTGTAAACCACACTGCTCCTACTGTACACCTCTGTTTTTCAGGCTTTTAGTAGATGAAAAACCAGCGCTACCAGTGCTGAACTCATAGGCAAAAGGCTTGTCAAAGCTGAACTGAATCTTTTTTTACGTACCTCCTCAATGTGTAAAACGTGCATATATGCCCTACCGGAACGGCAATAAAAAAGGCCTTTGTTGTGAAAATAGAAATGTTGTGAAGGACAATACAGAACATAAATAACATCCATTTCCTGAAATCGTTTGTCCTGTTCAGGGTCATGTGGGGTCTGGACCGGACAAAGCAGGGAACAAAAATTAATCAATTTTTAAAATTAATTATTAAACCACTTCAATATAACACTACAGTTTGTACTGGTGTGATAACTGCTATCGTGAGTTTTGTTCCAGCACAAACAGTTCCTCCTACAGCTTGCTGGTGCTCCAACAGGTTTTCACTTGTTCCAAGAAGTGCTGTGATTCATGCAGGGAGGGGCCATTGCAGTTAGGTTTCATCTGCAGGTGCTTCATAGAAATCCCCCCAGGCGTAAAACGGACAGATGGGCCATAAGGTGTCATGGTGGGGTCAGAGTATTTACTTTAGCAACACTGCTTCAAGTAATTGGTTCAGTACCTTTTAGTGAGGGTAAATTCAAATCATGCAATTTATTACAATATTTTTTTTTCCAATGAAGGATGTCAGTTGAACTAACAGAATAGACACCATTCGCCTAAATCCACAGGTCCCCATTATTCACCAGTATCGGGTGTCTAAAGTTCCTAGAGCAGAAGGGTGTGGATATTGTTTCATTGATGCATTTTGTAAATGCTTGTTAGTGCTCCTTGTATAGCTGGGTGTGTTCGTGCCGTTCCAAGAAGTCTGTTTGACGAAAACTGCGAAGCTTTCCTTTCTAGGCAGAACAATTTTGTTTCCATGGCCAGCAGAGACATATTACCTTGATCAGAGCCCCCCACTACCCCCTACTATTTTTTTTTTACAATTGTGTAGTTGTGAATTGGGGTGGGGGGTGCAGGATTGCATATTCTCTTCAGCTGGCTGGAGTGAGATTTTCAATTGGACACTATTCTGCACACACGTACAACCATTTACATGTATGTTAGTTCTATCATCTTAACTATCCCTTGATGGATACTAATACCCCCGCTCGACTTGGACAAAGTATTCTTCCCACTTGGGTAAAGCACTCAGTGATCAAATACATTTTTAATAAACAATATTAATATTCTTAATGTTTCTCTCTGTTATCTAAGCTGTATCATTTTGTCCGGGTCAGCACCTGTTTTGTCCCAGTCTTGCGTCTTCCCCACTGTCCGAGTCGGTAGTGTTTCCTCATGGCTCAATGCGCTAAGCATACAGCTGCCTATTAACCCCTTAGTTGGGTGTTCAGATCCCACCTCCTCTGTTTTTGTATTTTGTTCCCTACTGTTTCATTTGTATGAGTTTTCTAGTTCCTGTGTCTCTGTTTTTACCTGTCTGTAATTACCCTCCTGTAGATTCTGTTCCCTTGTTTCTGTCACTGTCTTAGTTTTCCCCTCCCAGTCCCTGAGTTAATTAGTTCCACCCGTTGCCTGTTCTTGTTCCTGTCCTTGTATGTTTTCCTGATTGCTCTCTGTCCTGCGCCCTCCCTGATTGGTTAATTCTATGTCTCACTCCTGCTGCATCGTTGCCCAGTTTAGTTTTCGGATTTAAGTTCCTGCCTGAGTTCAGTTCTGCAGTGGTTCATTGTTTGTGGTTTTCTACCTAAACACCTTGTCATTTTTACCTTTTTGATTGCATTCAGATTCTATTTGGTCCCCACAATGCAGTATTAACCTAATCCACACACACACAGTTTTGCAACTCCCGTTCACCTTAGTATGTTTTTGAACTGCTGGAGGAAACCAGAGAACCCAGTACAAACTACACACTGGTCTTCAGTGGTGTGAGGCAGCTGCACTAGCTGTGTATTACAGCATATTGCTTCGATTTAATACAAAATACAGAATTCCTGTTTAAGTCCTGGTTAATACAGAATACTCTGCATCACAGTGCTTTACACATGGTCCTAGTGGATAAGGCATTAACTGGTCTGGCCTCAGCTTTCTTCAGTATTTTCCACACATAAACACAATGTCTGCAAAAATTCCACATTTATTAATACTAAATTCAAAACACCTTTCTGAGCTACTGGAATTCAGCACAGTAGTAAAATGGTTGCTGATTCTTTTACTTGGAAGAAATGTCTTTGAATATCATCCTCAGATGTTTGACCCTCAGACGTCTGACAGGTACATTGTACTGTTTTACTAAGTATTTGTACTTCTGATAAACAAGCATAATTTTAGAAAATAAACAAGCATAATTTTAGAAAATATTAATATTTTTAAAACAATTATTACAGCTTTAAATGCATTTTAAATTATGGCATAGAAAGTGTGTCTTTTAATTATGCAAAATTATAATAGGTCACACATCATGTATAAAACATTCACGAACCAGTTCCTTTGGCCCTTTCTTCGTACAATAACAGAAGATCAGAAAATTCCCCAAAACGTTTCGTCTCATGTTTAGATGGCGTACATCAGCGTGACATCAAATGAAACTATAAAACCCGCTTCGGGAGACATGTGACACGTGGTGTCTCCACCACAGCCAGAGTAGCTCAGCCTTACTCAGGTGAGCGCAGTCCAGATTATCGCAAACAATCTTACGATCCTGAAACACGTTCCCTTTAATAACGTCCCATTTCCGAAATGAGCAGACGGTTAGTTACAGGCAGTCGTGTTTGCTCAGACGTCCTGCTCTTCGCTCTCCATCAAGAGCTCTGTGTGTTCACAATTGTCCTATAGGGACAACAACAACAGTCCTAGGAATTGTGTTTAATGCTGCTGCACATCGGTTCTACACAATCTCCGGGTTTTCAGGGCTGTGGAATGGGGGTCCCCCTCAGTCAAATTAGCATGATCGTCTCTGTGACTGAAAAGCTAGACTCAAAAATTGGCTGCGGTCAAAAGTCAGGGGGTTGTGCAACACACACCCCCCCTCCCCCCCCACTACTATCAATGAGTCACTCTGTATTATGCTGAGCAGACCACCATTCTACATGGTGATGAACACTGCCCTGCACTCATAAATGGATATTTATATACTCTATGCTCTAGGAATCAGTCCTTACCTGTGAAATGGAACTATATACCTGTCTGTAGGGGGGGCTGTATCGGCTGAGACCTCGCCAGATGAGGAAGAGGGTGTAGAGAGAAGCCAGCATGCACTGGGACGTAAAGAAGATGGAGCTGCCCTTTGCCACAGATGCCCCCACCCTCTGGAGAGGGGTGTAACCAGCAGTTACCAGAGGGAGTTTCCTTGAAAACATTCTTATACTAACAAACAAGCACTAATAGCCAAAATTGTGGAAACATTCCCAGAACTTTATTCAGCTGTTGCTCCAGTTACTTATTTAATCCTGCAAAGTATGATATTCTTAATGTTCTTTGATTGTTTATAAACGATACAGCCAATATTGGAGTAGTAATTTTTAAAGCGTAATGCCAAAAATGTCCAATTTTTGCCCAATAGTACACATATTTAGAGGTCAGAGAGTAGGCCACAGATATACCGACCTGTTCTTTGCTCAGTGAGCTGGGCTCTGTGGCGATGCGTAAACTGTACGTGAGAAGAGAGATGGCTCCCAGTGAGAAGCAGAAGATGTTCAGTCCCGTGAGAGCAGTTAGCTGGGGAGAGAGCTATTTATTAAATGCATACTGCCTTACCGAAACCTTGCAGAAAATTTTGGAAGCAGACAGACTCACTTTGACCTTGTTTGGTTTCCTCTGAACATGAATGGTAAGCCCCCCAGTGGCTAAATACTGTAAAAACAATTTTAAGATATTAACATTTTAACAGGCACTGGTGTAAAACTCAAGCTCTTGAAATTTTCATTCTGGTGCACCCTTTTCCTGTATCTTAACAAATGCATAATATGAACGCTCATAAAACTCCTTACACCAGTGATCAATTGATCAGGCATTATGTGTAGCCATATTTTGATGTTGTCAAAAAGACCATAATATTTGTATGCAGCCAACAATATTTTTTGGTCGGTTTTTACATTTCTTCAAAACCATTGCGCTGTTAAAGTTATGGAAAATGCGAAGGTATTCAAAACTCCAGTGTTCAAAAGAAAAACAGACTTACAAAGACACCTGCCCAGATAGGGCCTGTCATATAGACAGCACAGCCCAAGTCCATGCATATGAATGAAACTGTGGTGAGAATAGAAGCCAGAGATCCAAGCACTTGTAGCACCTTTAGGAGACACATTGAGAGACACCCTCAGCTGGTCACAGGATGCATTGTTACTTTCACTTTAAAGGCACCTGCACAGTACTGCGTAGGAGAGGGAATCAGTGTTTTATAAGCTTACTGGAACATTGTGGTAAACCTCAATGACCTTTCAAGAGTGTTGTGGGGTAGAAAATAGAAAGGGTGCAATGAAGGCGAGATGTAGACATGGGAGTGCGAATGAGTAAAGAAACTGTAGGGAGATGAGAGAGGGGAGGGAGAGCAGGGCATGGCATGCGAGTGGAGATCTCACCCCTGTAATCAGGAGGCGCGTGTTGACAACAGCGCTAAACCAGCGGACGATGTGGGCCTCTTTCAGACCCTGAGGACGGGAAACGACTGTTTGTGAGGGAGACAGAGGTCGCTCCTTAAAAAACACCTGATACAGCCCCTCCTGGAACATGTTCTCAGTCATCTGAAGGAATGGCGAGATACTGAAAATCACCGGGTGGGTACGCAACCAAGAAAGTGACACTGCTCAGTCCACATGTTCCATTTACAATCAAATGCAGTCGGCCAAGCTGTTGTATCCCGACTGAATCATTCTATAAATTGTTGCAGGACAGAAGGATCAGCTTTCCCCGTCATCAGTTTTCATCTTTTAGAAGTAGCTTTTCAGTTTTTTTAATCTATTAAACTCATACAAACACAATCTGACCTCCCCAGAATTTAAGGCGGAGTCTCAGCAAACTCTTACCCATAAGGCCCTGTCTCCACTTACCTTGAGCCGATGCACAGCTGCTGGAAGATTTTCAGGCCCTAGGGGACAGACGTGACCGCACCGTATTAATGGCCACCAGAGAGCTCCGCATAAAGTTATTTCTTATTCTAGCCCTTGAGGGTCGAAGTTCACCTATGAAATCAATGGTCTCTTCCTTTTGGTGGATGAGGCCTCACGTGCAGCTCTGTGCTGTGTCGTGATTGGCTGGGACCTGAGCGGCAGCAATTATGACCGTCCAGAAAATGTACTGTAGAACACAAAAACGAGCATTTCCAGTGCTGACTTTTCAATCATGTTGCCATTTAAAATATGAATTCTGACGACAGTGGGACTAATTAACACAATATCTGCTCTATGGAAGTAGGTGATTTTTTTTATTGCTCACAAAAAGATCAAGCAAAGGTGTCGTGTACTGCAGCTGCTCTATACTCCATTCTCTGTGTGCTATAGACATCAGTGAAAGAAGCTGGATGGCAAGATAACAGTCATTGCTGAAAAACAAGTGACTCATTCAGTTTCCACACCTACTACAGCCATACATTGTTTCTGTAGACTCTTACCCAGTTCATGCTGGCGTCTCAGACACATTCCACACGCTGCTGGTCAGTAACCTCATCTCTGCCCTATTTTCTTCTCGGGATCACAAAAACCACTTTTGCTCAACCCAATGAAAGTGATGTCGTAAGATTCATCGCATTGATCTTTAGGATACAGTCTATAAAGGCTGCATTGACCGTGTCTTTCGAAGGATGTGAGTCCTGAATTAGAACACAGCTACAGAGTTTAAAAATCCGGATTGACTAACGGCACACAGCAGCTGATGTGAAGAAAATGACTGTGCTGCCAGCAATATAACAGTACATTACATAATATACAGTATCTAACTATTGTAATAATACGCATAATATTTTAAAGTGATAATAACCTTCTATGTTTCACATTTATGTATTTACTTTACTGAATTTTCTTGCAATTTTAACATGTACTCTCTCTCATATAAACTCTCTTTATTTAGGCAGTACAAGTACAATTCAAGTGCAGTATATTGTATTACCATGTAGGTTTGTTAATACAGTGCACATAGTGTTTGCATGTCATCCAGGTCCGCTAACATCCTATTGGACAGAACATAACCCGCACGTTAAGTGACACGCACCTATATTATGCTTCAAATTCTAAGAACCGGCTTCTATACATAAATTCTGGAGTTTTTGGTTAATTACTAATATTTGTTAATAAAAAAAAATGGGATGAATAATAAAAGGTTAAAGGAGTGATGTTTTCTCCCAGAAGTATTGGTCACTTCTCGTAGCAGACTGGAGGTTGGTATGTTCACCGTGTGGTCAGCAGAATGGCATTTATTCCGATGTTGTAAAGATATCTCCAACTATTGTCGTCCCCCTCCCGTTACAGATGAAATATGAATGATGTTCAGTTGCATTCAATGCATAAATGACTGTCTGGGTTTGTTTATTTTATCTTAACGTAAAAATGCAACACATCACATTTCTTAACATAAACCAAAGGATGATTGTAGAGAGCGAACTTAGATGTAGCCGATCGCATCCTGGAGCTCCTCCTGGATCCTCTTCAGCTCCGTCTGCTGCTCCTGCAAATGCTGCACCACCTCCTGGATCTTGGTGGCAAAGTCCCTCTTGGTGCTCCTCTTCAGCTCACACGTGTCCTTGCCGACATAGAAGCTGTCCATGCTCTGGAGAAAACCTTTAAGTTCTCCTAAAACAATGCCGACTACACTCGCCGCTTGGTTGACTCTGTCCCCCCCCACCATGGCGATCTGGAGAGCTCGCCGTACTTCCCAGTCCGCGTGGTAGGTCCATTCCTTCCTTCGCTGACCATGACCCTGCAACTTCTCCATCTCCACTTTAACAAAACTCAAGTGATTATTGATGTCAACCATCTTGGCCTTGTAGTTCCCCATTACACTCTCCAGATTCTTGCGCGCCATAGAGTTGCTGAAGTTATCAGTGATGCCAGCTGATGCAGGAGAGAGACACCTTGTCGTGGCCACACCCGTCTCCATTGTAGGGACATGTCCAGAGGTGTCCAGATTGACTGGAATGATGATGCTGGGGATTTTGGTCCTCTTGTGCCAGCTGCTGATGTCATCAGCAATGGCTTTAAGGGTGCCGATGTGCTGCCAAAAGCCCTCTGCATGCTCAGTGAATACCCTGTTGAAGTCGTGGATCCCACCTTGCACCCTGTCTGCCAGGAACGCTAGTGCTCTGGTGGAAAGAAGAGTTGAGGGACAGCAAGCAGGATAAAGTAGGTGGATTGATATAAATGCACATTAAAACATGCAACGAGTGATTTAGAGAAAGTTAGGTATCTCAGTCAATCTGACGCATAGGAGGCTTACTCAGCCTCTTCCTTTTCAGTCAATTCTTTTTCTTCGAGGGGCATGTCGTTCCATTCTGAAATGACGGAGGGTGACAGTTATACACGAACAATGGGCTACATAGGCAAAAGTACACCATTCTGCATTACTGTAAGCGTATATGCTTGTGGGAGTGTCTGCATGCCCATGCACTAAAGCGCATATGTGGATGCATGTCAGGTAATCTCACGGTAGACTGTTTTCCACCCCTCATTAAGGTTGTCAGTGTCCTGCAACAGAAACAAGGCCATTTAATGACAGTTGATCTCAAGGGGAAAATATTGATTTTCAAATGAATCTTGAAATGAACTGAACCTTGGTGGCATGACTCACAGACTAATGCTGATATTCACATATATTGTTTTATAAGCATAAAATTATAGTACCACGTAATTAGGTACCCCTATGACCCCATTTTGCCTCCAAGACGACTTGAACGGTTGACGAGAGATGCCCTCCTGCAACCCGCTGTTGTTTTTATTTGCCTTTGTTGTGTTTTTTTTGCACTTGGGGTCTTCATGTTAGCTTTAACCTTTGATATCTCTCATTAACCATGTGTTTTTGCCTATAGGGGTCTCCAACTCTGCCCCTTGGAGAGCTACTGTCCAGTAGGTTTTCTATCCTACCTGGCCTCTGATGTGCCACTCCTGCTCCTACCTGAGAACAGCTGTAACTCATCAGAAAGAGACATGATCCAGGTTTACAAGATTCTAACAGGTCGGGATGCTGTTGAGCTAAAATTCAATATTAGTTTAAATACTAG
>JAODUD010000015.1:13812404-13824048 GCA_026784285.1 Stomatorhinus walkeri | reverse complement strand
TCACAATCTGGTTGAGTGAATTTCTGTTCTTTACAGATAAATGTCCAAACCATGACACCAAGGAAAAGGATGAAATAGATTCAACAAAAGATTGGATCTTTCGTTTTCCACAGAATAAAAAACAGTGTAATGTGATCCCACTAATAAGCCCAAGCACGTTTCAAATTAGACATATGGAGACACAAAAAAATGAATGAAATGATGCATTCCAAATGTACTTGAGGTACAAAAAAATCCATCTGCTCAATTTTTAAAAGCAATTAAGACCTATTAAAAGCAATATGGTAAAATTAAAAGCACTACGGCTAAACGAAAACCAATATGGCAATATTATAAGCAATATGGTAAATGAAAAGTCCAGTAAAATTGAGAGAAATATGCAATAAAGAAAAGCATTCATTTAATTCCTTTATCTTTCCCATATTATTTTATTTTTATTTGTATCTATTTCACTTTCATATTCAATGTTTATTTCCTTATTGTTTTGCAGATTTATTCTATTTTTATGGCACTCCTATGACTCCTGTGGTAGAAAAATCAATGAAAATGCAAATATGATTGTAATTTCAATCAGTAATTACCAAAGAAATTCACAGTGACACTGTTGATTAAATTTCAATGATTATAATGATTAATTGCTGCCTTGGAATAGTTATTATGCTAAACATGTAATGCAATAATGCAAGCTTGCTGAAGTAATGCGTTTTTCACTTTTCAAATTTTATGACGAACTAACACGTGATATTTGCTGCACAGTGATATGATTGGTGTGTGGAGTTTGGTAGAAAAAAAATAGTTCCTAGATTAAACTGCTCACTGCAAATTTGTGGATTATCTTGAGTAACTGGGTCATGATTTCTGGTAAGAGGTGTTGCTGTTGAATTTTTCTGGTGCTGAAACCACCACAGAAAGAATGCTATGACTGCCATTATATTCCATAGAAGACCAACATCTCTCCAAAACTAGGCAACTCCAAACAGAACAACCTAGTTGGATAGATAGTACCAAAGCCCCCTCTAAAATATATAAATTTTCGTTTTTGGGTGGAAATGCACCTTTATTTATGTCTTATTTTAAATGCGTGATAATAAAAAACAATGTGTTTTCATAGTAAAAGTTCTAATTTTGTGAACTGCAGGAGTCACAGGAAGCATGATCATACTATAATATGAGGGTTGTGATTCCATTCCATTCCATTGAAAGGTCCATTTGATATCACATCCATAGTACTGTTAAGATGCTATGCATTTCTAACATGTAAATTAATATATAAATTTTGATAATTTGTCTATATACTGAAGAGGTTACATGAAAAATATGCATATTAACTCATTGATACTAATCTTGCCCATGCTATAAGGCATTTTTTTGCTGATATCAGTCATATCCATTATGCTGTAATAACCAATGGTTATTTGAAAGTGATGAGATAGCTGGGATAAGCCTGATCATCGTGGAAAACTACAAACATCTTGGGGTTCTGGTTGTTGTCCACCAAGCTGTCAAATCGGTCATTCGGGTCGGATCCAGAGCGCGAGGGGGGGATCTTCATGCTGGCTTTTCCCACCGTGTAGCGTCCAGTCAGAACATTTGCCACATACATGTATCTCAGACCTCCGTTGTCTGGAGGGGAGAACGCTGGATTGGCTGAGTAGCTTGGCTTCCACCGCAAAGTAAGCCCCTATTCCATAGGCTGTTCCTACAGACGGAGAAAATAGTGTCGCTGTCATCATCCTTAAATGGGATGACTTGTCTTTAAACAGCACCCTTACACAGTAATGTGTGTGAAATTGCCAGCTGAATTTGCAACGGGAAAGTGGGAATGGAGTCGAAGGTGGAGCAAAGTAGGGATGCAGTGACACTGGATAACAGCGTCTTCTAAATAAATAGATGTAAGCGAGTCAGCCGAACACAAGTCGGAAAAAACTAACAGTCGAGACTATTTATGCTGTGTATAAGGACAGAGAGACATAAGGAGGGTAGAAGGAGGAACGGATCTGATTGTGTTTACCATGCTGTCCCGCGAGGCTCCTGTTAAACCCCCCCTTTTCAATGGAGGCACATGCCCCAGCTGATGTCCCATGGTACAGTAGTTTCTCCCCAATCTCGGCTTCCCCATTCTTCTCCCGAAACTGCTCCAGTTTCACGCTGTATGCTCGCCAAAGGTGGATGTTTTGCACACGCTCAATCTAGAAAAGAAACTTGGTGCTTAAACCATAAATGGTGTGCTTATTCCGAACAATTAGCTAGCCATGTAACACTCTGCCTATATGATATATAAAAAGCCAATATCCTTTCACAAAAATAGCAGAAATAATATGAATAATGACTGTTTCTCTTTATACACTGTTAGTATTCATTCCGGTATGCAACATAGAATATACTTTACCACACTCTATAAACAGTGCTATTGCTGATTTTCATAATTTTGCAGTACACACGTTTATGCAATATTTTTGATCACTATTCACTTTGTCTCAGAGTGTAATGGTGATCACTGTCCATTATCACTTCATGTATAATGGGGTTTGACAGTATCTCACTTGCATAATTTGCTGGGCAGCGGTCCGCTGGAATTCGTTGGCCACTTTCTGGTATTCATCTGTGCCTGGCGGAAGGAGCACCTTTTTCAGTGACTCGCCCTGGGCCACAGCATCCCAGGTTTTAGGAGGGCTAACATCTGGAACCATCAGCACAAAAAGATACAGGTAGTAGTAATGAAACAGAAGCTGAACCAGAATAGAAATCTTCCTAAAAGCTTCAATTCCCAACAACCATAATTGTCTTAATTAACAGAAGCAGCAATATAAGCAGGTGTTGTAATAAATAATAGAATAATAGTAACATAATTAGCTACTGTAATAGCAGTAGTAACTATAGCACATGGTTAGCAGTAGCTGTAACAGTGGTAGAGGATGTGTAAAAATATGCTAGTAAAATAAATGTAAGTGTTAATTTTGTATATAACGCAAACAGCAGTCAGTAGTTCTCACCTGTAAAAACTTCTACCCTCTTCAGCTGAAAGGTCTGTCCTGTGACATAGTGAATGGCCTGTTTTTTTCGTATGTCCACTTTGAGATTTACCTCTCCTGGACCATCTATATCACAGGTGGTTCCATTGTTGGAATATTCTTTCTCAATGATGTAATTAGCTTTCTGTTCTAGATCTTGCCATTGCTCCCCAGGGCTGCCGATTGACCACTTCACACTGACTGCCACCAGTTCCTCCACCCTTTCTTGCATCGCCCTGCGCAAGGCAATGCCTATCATCTGCTGCACCTCCTCCAGAAACTGCCACACCTCCTCTTTCAGGCCCTGGACTACAAAGCTCCTTCTTGTATCATCTGCCTGCTTTGGTCGTGCTTCCCTGATGCTAAGCTCCAGACCCTGTGCCTTGTCTATAACTGAGTCTAGCTCTGCTTGTGTGAGTTGTTCCAGCTCCTCAGACTTCAGCTCCTTTTCACACAGCTGCTTTTGTAGGACATTCTTAAGGTCTTCCTGAACCTTTCCAATGGCCTCCAGCCCAGGACCTATCACACAAAATGTGGCTGGCGGGAAATGCAAGTAAGACAGTCGCAGTCCATGAGATTCTTGTTTTGACTTCTTGAGTGTCTGGTAAATTTTTTTCATTAACTGCTTGCTTCTCTCTGTTGGAAGAGGAGTTGGGTTATGATAAGGAGAAGAAGAGAAATGCATAGATTAAACAGGAAATTTGGAATCAGAAAAGAGGAGACTCATAGGGTGCTTTTCCACCATACTTTTGGTACTTCAAGAAAGTACCAAAAGTACTGTACTTCAAGAAAGTACCAAAAGTACTGTACTTCAAGAAAGTACCAAAAGTACTGTACTTCAAGCTGTTGGTTAACCACTGGCATAAAATCTGGTATTGGTGCTGAAGGACATCACAATGATTATTGCTTTTCAAGATTATGTAGTAAACGTTTAAAAAATCAATTTAAAGTTTATCTCCACTACTTTTGTGCTGCATGCGTTCTCTGAGACAATCAAATTATTTTCATACTTGCCGCTTAAATCACTCCTACACGAGTCCATAGAGAAATTATACACTTATGCAATGACATGAATTTACTGAACACACCTATTTGAATGTTCCCATTATTACTTTATGTTCAGATTTAACTTGAACTGTTTTTCTCTTTTCTTTGTCTTGTTAAATTTGGACTGATATCCTGCCCAGCTGCCCCCCTGCCCGGTGCCTTATGCTGCTTTTGATACAGCCTTTTACTGGGCAAGAATTTGGAAAATTAGTGAAATAATTAAATTCCACAAGAATTTACTGTGATCAGTTACAACTACTTTATGTGAAGGAATGGGATGGATCGATCAGTTAGGACTTAAATATTTAAAGGATTATTGTATCTTAATTCATTCTTAATAAGTGATGATATAGGTTAATCCAGTATTGGTACATGTTAATATTTAGTTTTTTAATTCGTCATTAGCCTGCAGATAGCAATACATCAATACTTGCTTTTTTCAAATAGAGCACCTATGTTATCCAGTTAAAATGTAGCTGAATGTGTCAGTTCAAGTGAGTCTAAATAAAAAAATAATGCTATAGCATTGGTGTATGCAGGAGACTGGCTGTGAGGGCTTACCTTTTAAGGTAGGGGGCGGAGCCATTTGTCCTATGCGACTCTCCAGCTCACACCTATGGAGGGCAGCAAAACCATTTCGGTGCTGTCATATTTTCTAAAACATTACATGAAGGCACTGAACCACGTTTATCAATCAGGACTAGAGGAGTAGGTAGAAAAAGAAGAGCAATGAAGGAGGAAGAACAGAGTAAGAACGTACCTGAAGGTCTCAAATACCGGCCTTAGAAGGAGGATAATACGGATGTGGGAGACGGCGTCAAGGGAAGAGTCCCTCACAACTGTGGCCATACCGTCCAACATTGACGCAGCGACCTTCTTGGCATCCAGCCCAGCTGCACCTGTCATTGTCGATAACCTATATGGTTAAATGGGACTTACTGACTCGCACCAAAAACTCGCCGGTCTCTATTTAGGAAACACACCTGCACCCACAGCAGGAAAGGCCACTGATTTGTAACCCTTTTCTTGACAAAACTTCAGAACCTTTCCGCAAAGCTTCTGGACACGGTGCAGATCTGACTGAGCATAGATGTGTACGATGGCTTTACAGGCCAATGATCCTGGCGGTGTGCTGCACAACTCGTTGGCCTGAGTCCGCACTGAGGACGAGGATAAAGACAAAGCAACAGACCCTGCATTATCAATAATTGCTTGTTAATGATGTCAAACTAAACTGAGTGTTTGGGTTGCTAACCTTGGTTAAATTCATCCAGAATATTTTGCCCTGCTGCCATTAGAAGTGTGTTTGAGACACCTACAGAATACAAGCATATAAATTCAGATACAGTAAACATATTATTGTTAATGGTGATATAACATAAAACTGCAATAAACAGCATATGACAGAGCATGTATCATACATGGTTTGGTAATAATTTAAGTAATATTCCAGAGATTTGCGCATCTGTGAATATGTGCTTTGTTTCTTCGGCTACAATAAAATGCACTGCACGCTTGTAGGAACTGCAAAGGAGAGAGTGTTACCAGTTTGCTTGTCAGTGAAATTTGCAGAATTAACAATAACATCTGTAGTTTCCTTAATGATGTCGCCAAAGGAGAGCTGCAGCTTGACCCTGCCCATCATGACTGTAATCTCATCCTGGGTGACAGAGACCCAGTGATAGAACGATGCTGAAAGAGAACAGAAAGAAAGTAAATACAATGTTTAGTTAGGGTATTATTAGTCTTTATAGTGCTCTTTAGTATACAATTATTTGTGTGGCATCTTACTCTGGTCTGGGAGCACAGCCATCTGAAACCCCCTCAGGTTCAGAGCATCATGGCATGCCTGGAAAGCCTGGGGAATCGATATTCAGTGTCACCAATACTATCAGGGTACAACCCAAGCAGAGAATTACACAAAAAATATTCAACGACATGTCGATCGAGTAATAAACTTTCCCTCAGCATTTAAGTAATCATTAGTAACCTGTGAACATAGACCCGTACTCACTGCTGTGGAATGTTTGTCACTGGGATGAATGACTATATGGACTCGCAAACTGGACGTTGAGGTTCGGTTCTGCTCATGCCGCTGGATCTCCTCCAGCAGAACCTGGGCAGCGATCCGGTGGGGAAATGCCAGGCTGATGCCCGTCCCCAGCATTGGGAACGCCACTGACGCCAATAACCAGGTGTCACAGATGCACAAAATGTTCCTCAAACCCTTACGAAGGGTCTGTTAGGAGACAGCGGCGGTGGAAGACAAAGGAACAAGGCGAAGAAAACTTGATTAAAAAAAAATTTGCAGTGAAATTCGATAATTTGAAAATGTCTTCGACGGCGCGCAGACAGAACCGTCCACACGGACCTGTACCGCTGCTCCTTGCGGATACCCATCCCAGCGCACGCAGTGAAGAAATATGACACTGCATCCTACTAGCCCCCCTTCGCCATCCACCACATGCACTCCCCCGGGCACTGTATTCCAGCTCAGGGCTGTCTGCTCCAAACTGGTTGAAAATTGTCTCCCCCCCTTACTTAATAGGCATTTCCCCACCTTTGAGGACCGGGGCGCATCACCCAGCATGGGTGAGACAAGGGCATCTACCTGCAAGCCGAAGGAATCACAAGACAGGTAGTAAGACAAAATGTAAACAATCAGGTCACATTTAGACAACAGTCCCTTTTGTATTCAAACGAACGTGCATAATAACTGCAATGGTTATTATGTAGTCTAATTTACAAATACATGCATTCAAATACACTTGAAATATCAAGCTCTGAATACATGTTTCTTACCTGTTGGTCCTCAATGGTGCCTACTGTAATTTTGACCTGGATTAAGGATTCAGAGACTGCTGCGCCCACAGTCGCTGCAGTTAAGTCTGTGAGATCCTCCACTGCGCCACCAGCAGATGGATCCATCCCCCCAAGCAGGGTATCGCAGGCAGATTGCATAGCCCTTACTGCATTCCCATTGCTGTCCACTAGCATGACCGTCTGCAGTGTGTGTGGGTTCCTGCCAAATGCTCTCACTGCCATCACAATGGCCTTGGCGCAGAGGTTAACCGGCACACCAAAAATGCCAGAACTGATACACGGCATAGCCAAAGAGCGGCATCTTTGTCGCTCTGCCAGTTCGAGTGCCTCTTTTACCGCCTTTTCCAGCAGGGCCGTCATCTTCACTTCCCCGTCCTTGCCATTGGTCCACATTGGCCCTACTGCATGTATTAACACCTTGCAGGGCAGCTTTCCAGGTGTGGTTTCCACTGCAGTTCCGGGGGCCACCTTGCCAATTCTTTGTACCAGTTTCCTGCTAGCCTGCTGTACCTCCGGCCCTCCCACCCGGCTCAGGGCTGCCGCCACGCCGCCGCAGTGTTCGAGGTTCTCATTGGCCGCATTGACTATCGCATCTGCATTCTCTTGGGTGATATCACCCTGTCGGACATGCACGCGGAGCCCCCCCTCCAGCTGGTACTGAGGTTTCTCAAGAACGCCAGAGTCTTTCATCTGGACCAGGCAGCGATGAGTGCGACTAACGACTTGGAGATATTCCTGTCCTGGGCCCTTGAAGTAGCGATGAGCGCCTGGGGAGTCAATAGTAACGATCTTCTGGACTAGGAAGCTCAGAGCTTTGCTTATCCTACCACTAGCTGCAGTTACCAAATGCCGGGGTCCTATGAGAATCATCTCAGGTGGTGAGCGAGTTTCAGAAATTGAAACTTGAATACCCATGTCGTCAATGTCAAACAGGGCAAACAACTTACTAATTTGGTCAGACAATTCGGGGTAAGGAAGGACCACCCTGAACTGATGAATAGCCTGGTCCTTCAAGAAACTCTGGACCACCTCATTCAACTTGGTTACCGAATCGCGGTAACCCAACAGCTGGACACTATGCTCATTGTAGAGTACCTGTACCCTCGCCTTTCCCTCGTTTAACTGCCGCTCCTTCTCCTGCAGTATCTCCTTCAATTTTGGCAACTGAGTGAGTGAATCGGGAAGAGGTATCTCTTCCTCACTGAATTGACTGAGCAGGGTCTTTTGTGCATCCTCCAGATTCTTCTGGGTTAGAGACAACAGGGACAGACCTCTGTCAGTGATTTCCGTTTTTACTGGGATACCTTTCAAGATGGCATCCAGCGTTTCTGCTCCCTGTGTTCTCAGAAATGAATGCAGCCAAAGAGACAGCCCGGCCACCAGTTGCTCCTGTATTTTTCCTGCCATGGCGGCTACCTTCTTGCGGGCTGACAGGACATCGGCTGCTGGACCTTCAATCACTAGTTGCCCCAGATCAGTCTGAGATACCTTAACCCCAGGGGCATGATCTTTTAGCTCCTTCTCTAAATCCTTGCCTAACAGGAGCAGTCGGGGCTTCCCAAGATAGCAGGTCGTGTTGGCTCTCTCCTGTGTCACCGAGCTTCTGTGTTGCTTCTCCAACATCGACAGGCTCTCCTTCACCTCTTTGTCTGACCCCACTAAAACTGAAAATCCCTCCCCTGGTTCACAGTACACCTGGAGCTCCTTTGTGGCTAGAACGGGACTATTCTGTAGAGCTTGCAATATCAAGGGGTCAGCTTCATAATGGCAACAATATTTTCTTTTCACTCGCTCAAACGCATGATTTATCATGGTATCAGTTAGACTTGTCTCCTCTACCCTGGGAGTACCTTTCACGACCATATTCTCTGCCTCGGGCTGAAGCTGGAAAGAGTAGAAGAGTGCAGAGAGCTGATGTTGTAGGTCATTTCCAGCCTGAACGTTATCTGTCAGGTAGCGAATCAGGTACGGGTCCAGCTGCACCACTTTCTTATATTTGCCACAAGGGGGTGCCCCAGAGATGGAGTGAAAGTGATGTGTTTGGTCTAAAAATAACAATGACAATATGATCAGTTAAATTTGATCTCATCAAAAACAGTTAGCCAACGGGTTAATTCGTTAATCGTTATTATCAGAGTGACACGCAATGTGGTTTATCTTGAAAGAAGCTGTTTCGGAGCACCAACCTGGGGTTGCTTTTACAGGTGTTTTTAGAGAGTCCTGGGTAAGGAAATAAGAGAGCAAATTAACTTATGCATGAACATTAGGACTTATATCATAATCTTAAACCTAGATGTACAATAAAAGGTGTCCTTTTACTATGCACTTGAACTAAAACCCTGTTCTGTGTGATACCATTATTATTATTATCATTATTATTATCATGCGATACAAATACCAAGGAAGACAGACCTGAATCCAAAATGTCTAGCAATTTCCCTCATGTCACATGCCAGTAAGTTGCAACAGATCACTCAACAGAGATTAGACCCTTTCACAAAATGTGAAATGCCTTGTGTAAAAGCTGGATTTAGGAAGTCAGAGATGATGCTTGATGGATCAATGAACAAACTACAGTTGCAACTATCAAATATTTTCATATTCAGCTGTTTTTTTTTTATATTTGGTATTTCACAACATTACTGCTTGAGGCGCTTTGAAAATGCTGCCACAGTTTGGAGCTTTTGGCCTCTTGCAGGAGGACCAGCAATCTGACTCACACCCACCTGTTTACATAATTGCCTGTTATGTGCGTCTTACATGCTAGAAGAGTCGCACTGGCCCTCTGCTGGAGTCAGAATATGAACTATGCATGGATTTTAGTTATTAACCAGTTATTCAAATGTGTATTTCTTCTCAAAACTTTTTCATATTCATATTTTTCCAAATATCTGTTGCAGCACCAGACAAAAAATCCAAGGAATATCAAAAGAAGGTCAACACTAGCATTATTGAATACAACAAGCCTTTGACCATGTTGACCATGTCAAAACAAGGACTGTTCTCAGGAAAATTAGTGTCATTTGGTCAGGGTGAAATATAGAAATGTTGCATTCAGGACAGACAGAGAAGGTAAACTGTCAGAACACAACAGCAGGCTTATGACTGTTGGAAGAAACATCAACAATCTTGACATACTGTTGACACCACACATATACAAGATTTGACCACATGCGGAACGATAATGACCAGAGTAAAAAGATCTGACCACGGTTACATGTGAACAAAACAAAGGTCTTGGCTGCTAGTTTTAGTGTTGATGGTAAAGACCTAGAGGTTTAACTCATTGGAACAATAATAAATAACCAGGTATCTGCCTGTTAAAAAATAAACTTTAGATTGGCACTTGGCAAAGTGGGGATAAAGAACCGAGAAAATTAATTATATATCCCAATGATATATATTTTTTAAATAATAGTTTAATATTACAATATTAATATTTGAATTTTTGGCTATTCTTTAGAGATAATAATAAACAATAAAGAAGCAGAGCAGGAATGCTAGCAAACACTGTTAACAATGTCATGGAACAGCTGTGTGTGGGACAAACCCTGGACTTTGATTTGAAGCCCAAACAGACATGGTCCCAGACGCAGTGCCTTCTTTCTCTCATAACATCAAGTTGTGTAAATTGTGTAAAGCATGAAACGGGGATGCTAGCCTTACTGTGGAACAGGGAGAGTCCGCATCCCGACGCACTGATACCACAACTGGGCCATGGGGCGTCTCCAGTGTATGAGTTCCCTTCTGGAGAACTCTCTGCTGGTCTGTGAATGTAAAGAAACAGCACAGCGTGAGGAACACGTGCATGAATTTGCAATGTCGAAAAAAAAGGGAGAGTGTCTCCATTGTAAATTTGGGATGTTACGGTATGCATAGGGCAAAGACAGAGCAGGGTCAAAAATACTACTTATGTCAAGAAACACTGGCAAAGGTTTTGTGGCAGCTATATAGTATGGATGAACTGTGTAGGAATTATAACCATTGTTATAGAAACCCCTAACATAATTTAAGGGACCAAAATATTTTAGCTAATATTTCAAAGAAAGCTGTCATATTTAATAATCCCATGACTGAAGAAGTCTGTTATATTACAGACCACCCTGTTATACCTGTCATATTACAGACCACCAGTATATTACAGTCATCATCAGTTCCCACTTATTCCGGTGTCTTTTTGCCTTTAGTTTGGTCTTCAGGCAGATAAGATCTCTCTGTACACCTCATTATACATCCGCATGCTTTTATCAGCAGTGATCTCATTAAGAAATGCACACACAATTTAACTATTGTGGTGTTTGACCTTTACTGTCATACTCCATGCTTACTGTTTCACATTGTTTAACTACACAGAGGAATGTGATGCAGCCATCACAAAGACATTCAGTATACTGCTTTTATATTAATGACAAATAACACCATCATTTATGAATATGTTTTGCTAGGCATGATTATTGTTGACTCTGAGCAGATCATGCCTGTGCAACTCACAATTCATCCTGTTTTGTTTATCAGCAGTCACGCAGTGGCAGTCTTACATGCCAAAGACATGCTGCTCCTTCCACCATTTTCCAGAGAAGAGGTACTATTCTGAAGATCATGTGCTCCCTTTCTGTCTCGACACACTCTAGTACTGGTGGTGGCTGCAGCAAACTCACTGTGATCCGTGCATTACCTCTTATAGTTGAAAAGGGATGTTTTTCTTTACTACAGTAATTTTACTTTACCAAACAGCTCCGGCACACCTACTAATGTTTTTTTCC
>JAODUD010000015.1:13785790-13796437 GCA_026784285.1 Stomatorhinus walkeri | reverse complement strand
ATTATTATTATTATTATTATTATTAAATTACTCCAGGCAACAAAATCTGAGAACATGCAAATTCTGTGGGAATAAATGATGTAAATAAAGATAGAGGGATTAACAGAAAGTGAAACTGAAAAAGAGGAACACATGTTGAAGTGGCCAGAAAGAAAAGTTGATTTAGTGCTTTAAAACAGGTTTGGATCTTTCATGACCAATGAATTACTTTTAATAATTATAAACAACTGATTCAGTCAATACCGATGTAAATATGATTTCCTGATTACTGTATATATAATAATGTACAAAATGCCTGGTAAACGTGGCCTTACATAGAACTGCTTATAAAGCAAAGCAATGTTGTGAAAGATTTGAGTTGGGTAAAAGTAATGAAGGGAGGAGAGAAAGGAAGAGATAAAGAGGCAAGGATGCTATGAGAGAGAACTTACGGATGCCAGCGTGGGACGTGATCCAGGGCAGTCGCAGAAAGAGAATAACTCCCCAGATATTCAGCATGCAGCGGACCTACAACATCACCTCCATCAGTATCAAGAGTCAATATTACCAAGCTGTAACAAAACCATTAAAATAGCCACTAGCTCTGTGAACTACGCAATTTACAAAGTTGTAACCACAACTTACTAAACAGTGAATATCGCTTGTTAATGAAAGTGTCCAACTATTATTGATTCTAAAGTAATGCTTTTCAACGTTTCTGCAGTCAAGCTGCTTTCCGCGCAGGTTTTTACCGTGAAGATCCTCCACATAATTACCCTAGTGTAGCTGATTTGTGCGTTTATGCATTACTTGCTTCAGACTTACCATAACACCAGTCACCCAGCCAAAGCGCACTGGCTGAGCCTTTGGCTTCTGACTCCCATTCACCGCTTGCTGCTCCAGTTCCGGAACAGGAGCATTTCCTGTTTCCACAAAGACAGGCTGGCTGCTCAGCTCCACATCCTGTCACACACAATGATAGATATCAATTAATACTGAGACACAAACACACATCAACTCACCAAGATCAACCCACCATCAATGAAAAACCGATCAGTGCGCTAAAAATTCTGAAAACGCCAACTTCCTTAATGGTTAGGGAAGCGCACTTGTAATTGAAAGATTACTGGTTAGAATCCCTGATCAGCAAGGTTCTACTGAGGTACCCTAAGCAAGATACCACCCTCAAGCACTGCTCCCCAGGCGCTGAATTAGCTGCCCACGATGTCACATATGGGTTAAACGCAAAGGACAAATTTTGTTGTGGTGTGTCGACATTGGTCATCAATTCAATTTTTATACTCAGTGCATGTTATTATAAACCAAGTAGTAACAAAATGTTACTTCATAATTGTGAAAACAATGATGAAAGAGCAACTGAGAGATATCGTAAAATTATATATGTACATCGACTGCCTTTCGAAGATTCTCCAGAGAAGGCCTGCTTCGTCGAACCCTGCCTGCAGCAGTTGTGTTGGTGTAGAAGTCTAGTTGCGGCACAGCATCTATGTTACTATAGATGGATGGACGGCGTAACTCCTGCCGGGAATCCTTCCTCTCAGGTGTCTGGTCAGAAGCCTCGGCTGCAGTTGTGACATGGATTTGGAATCCTGGGCCATCACTGTGGTTGATGCTATAAATACTGGCTGCACTGTTGCTGTGGCCATCACCTCTGCAGTAAGAGTACCTTGGAGGGGCCTCGTCACTTACAGAAAACCGACCTTGCGGTAAGTTTTCCAAATCCTCAAGACTATGTTTTGATGTCCGCTGACCCATTATACAGACCTTTTTTAGGGTAAGGAACTATTATTTACGGAGTTCTGTCAGAAGGAAAGAAACAACAGATAAGGCATATATATTTAAAACAGAATCTAGGTTTATTCATGCATTTCCAATTTATACAAAAATATCTGACACTTATTGTCATCATGACCTCTATGTTATTAATATTGCTACTTTTATTGTATGATAGCCTTTTCTTCTCTTATTTGCCTGAATATCTTATAGTAGCCAAGTGACAACCAAAGTTATATATGTATGAAGACATACCCATTACATTAATTGCATAGAAGGACGTAATGCTGCCGTTTTGTTCTCAAGAGCAAAGTACTGTCACGGTTGTTTCTCCTATCAAATCAACATATCAATTTCCAATTCTCACAGTATACAAATTCATTACATTCTAGCGAGGATCACTTCGGAAATATGGCGTATACGCCAGGAAACATGGTTTAAGGAGAGGTCGGCACAGTTCTCAGTTTTTTTCTATAAACACGTTAATTCGCACAATCACCTTCTCACGCACATTTCTGTCGATTTAGGAAATGTAAGCAAATAGTTATGTAGGTACTTCGTATAAGCAAAATCGAGAAAATCACATTACCAACATTCAAACTTGTGAAAAAATCAGTGTTTTCTTACCTTCCTTTGTCCTTTTGTCAACAGATATAGTTATTGCTTCTCTTAAGACCTGGATTCACACATTGCATTCTGTGATTTACTGAATTCATTCACTGGAATTTATACCTGAGACAGGTTTCCCCTCCATCCCCCCTTATATGCAAACAAGACACCGAGCGTGCTCAAGTAGTCGTTACATATTTATTTACACAGTCATTCTTTCGTTTATTCTTTACGACACTCCACCTTCATTTCTAAGTACAGTTCGATTTCTTGCCTTGTTCCTGTAATAAAAAAAATTAACATCTATGTCAGATAACCCTTAATTTACTGGTCGTCGTATACATTTATTTTAATGTGTTTTCTGCCGATATATAACGCAATACAAACTACATGAGAACGATTAGGGAACAATTATTGGAAAAATATGGAAATGTACGTCAAATTTACTTTGCTATGATTTTAGCCTTTAACGTCGCTAAAATTGGATCAGCAACTACATTGGTGTTATTTTTTTCTTTTCCCACCTACATTTACATGGACTGAATACACGAATAGAAGACTAACGTGTATGTTAATTTAGGAGTGTTTTAAAGTATGGGCAGTCTTCTAGTCCACCTACAGTGAATACAATGATAGTTCTAAGGCCTGTCAAAATATACAGAATGATTCAAAACATGTGCAGTTCAACTACAACGAAAAAAGGAACAGATGTTTAATCTTCCACATGACATATAGCACCATCCTTCCGTCCGTATTCTACGACTACGCCAGTCGATCGCTAGATGCGCAGGGCAGAAGGCAGGAGGGGATGTCAGTCCGTCACAGAGCGTGGCTTTTCGTATAGCAAACGCTTGTAGTGCTACTCTGTTTCATTTGCTCTGTAGCACCTTTGAAGCCAGTCTAACAACTAAACTTTGAAACGCAAAGGTGACCAGATAAACTTAAAAAAGAAATGTTTACTTGAAAACACTCGTGACTCGGTCAAGGAAACTGCGTCGCTTCTCAGGCTTCCAACTACACTACGTCCAATCAGCTAAAAATGACGTATTACTATTTGGCGGAAGCTCAAAATACTAAAAAATATTTTAGAATTTATACATCGCTAAATTATGGATTTTAAGAAAAGTTATATCTATAAATTCTGATGAAATTAAATAATTAGTTTTTTTAAACCCTTTTAAAAATTAAAGTATTACTTCAAAGAATTGTATCCTGTTTGGATTTAAAGTTTAATTTCGGATGAAGAATAATAGTAAAAATAGTATCATTTTGAACCGGCCTATAGTAATAATAATAATAATAATAAAGAAACCAAATAATGACCCAGAAAAAATACGTCAAGTATAAATTTCAATTATGAATGACCATTCTTATCACTGTTACCAGACAGACTATCCTTCTTATAAATTACAATAGGCTTCCCATCCGTGGTGTTCCCTGCCTTATACCGCCTGGGATAGGCTGCAGGGAGCCTACGCCTCTCTGATGGAAATGGCTGGGAAACAGGTGCATAGGTGCAAGGGATAATCCAGTATATGCACATTATACTATCTAGTTATATAATTACCATGGATGTTAATGGCTCTCCAGGTGGTCTTTCATTTTTAAGTAAAATATGAAGCATCATGTTAAATCATAGCAGTTGGAAGATGGATGGATGGTCCATGGCGTTACAGTGCTTAAGCTCCATTCTCACACAATCACGTTTTACAGCCACCCAATAATCTCACTATCTCTGTCGGTATCTCTGAAGAACTCAGGTTCAATCATTAACTACATAAAATGCCCAATTTCAGTGAAACACTAACATTAAATGGATGTTTCTATGTAACATAAATATAAACCGAGAAACGACATAAAACTTTGGCCAAAGAGTGTTCCTTCTTGTGCCGAGACACTTGATTGTCGTTTTCCACTTCCTCCCTCTGTCTTCAAGGAAAACCAAGGTGTTAAAATCAGTGCTTTGGGTAGAAGCCAATAAGGCCTGTTATGGAGAGCATAACTATGTCATTTCTGCTTAAAGAAAGATATTTGAAAGACTATAGTGCATTGACATTACCAGATTTAGTAAAGCTAATGAGTAAAACATAACAATTTTGCATTTTCTGTTTTTCTTTATAGAGTTTCAGCATGGTTTATAAACATGCAATCCATTTTCCAGCCACTCATTCGGTTATGACGTGTACAGAACCTACACACAACTGGCAATTTAGGAACATAAACATTTCATAACCAGAAGGTTTTGGGACGCAGGAAGGAAACAGAGGAAACTCATGCTAAACAGAGAGAACATGGGACCTCCATGCACACATGCAGAGCAGGGATACAGGTCACACTCCCATTTAGGAGGGATGAAGCAAGAATGATCCCCAATGAGCCACCAATGCCATAGATACGTCATCAGTTATTTGTACCTACAACCCATATGTCCATTTAAATTTCTCAGATCCCTTTAAATATGTTTCTTCTCTTATATACTTCCATTATAAGTTATTTTAAGGGG
The DNA here is from genome assembly GCA_026784285.1 of Stomatorhinus walkeri. Classification (NCBI taxonomy): domain Eukaryota; kingdom Metazoa; phylum Chordata; class Actinopteri; order Osteoglossiformes; family Mormyridae; genus Stomatorhinus; species Stomatorhinus walkeri. Next base: position 13,791,552 of record JAODUD010000015.1, on the reverse strand, counting down.
GCAGTTGGTAATATTTCACTTTATTTTCACAGTCACAGAAAATTGGGAAAGAAAGACAGCGTGAAGGAGATTGAAAGTTAGGAGTGAGACATAAAGGAAGAGACTGAAAAATGGATCATGCCAAATCATGTGGTAATAGAGGGAAAGAAGATTCTAATACTTATAGATCGCTGTCGTTCTATGTTTCAGGAAATAACTCCCAGACTAATCCTACCACAGTCCCACTGTCACTGTCTTTCATTTTACAGTCCATCTTCCCCATTCCATGTTGTGAAAATTAACTGAACAGCTTTGCGTAAATGGAATAGTCCCCACTGGAATTTCTTAACAACTTGAGGTGTTTGTTATCTATTATTTGCATGTAATTTGAGTTCAACATATTGTTCAACAGCAGCGCCTACCCTGTAGGATTACAACTTGTGCTATACTGATCGCTCGTCAAATTGAACTCCTTTAACTTCATTGTAAACTTCTTTATGGCTCCAACCTCACCCTGTGATAACTGGCATAGAGATAAGTACTGTGGGTTAAAACCAGCTAGCAAATTACACTTGCCTTCTTGTACTGTTTCATTGTCATGTATAAAAGCAGGAATCCTTTTACTGTCCTTTTTAACAATAGTCCTAATCTTTCCAATGTCTTTGGAAGGTTAAATTGTAGCATCCATTGACATTTGATTGGATTAAAGTGCATTGAAAATACTGCCTGCAATGAATAAATTGTGTTAACAATCCACATCCTCAATTTCATTATAATCCTATTTTTCTCATCTAAAGATGAATTATAATGTTTATTTGATATTTATTTGCCACATATTTCATACAGGCCAGTTAGCCAGTTCTAGCACATCAAAGTATTAAATATGCAATTTTCATATTTTATGTAATTGACAGAATGTTGTAGAAACAGACACAAGTATGGGTTAAAGTACCCAAAAATGGCATCCCATCAGTAAGTGAACAATGAAATTCACACATAACAAAGAGATCAGCATTATCACCATGATCAGCATTATTAGCATGATCAGCATTATCAGCCTTAGCAGCATTATCAGCATTATCAGCATTATCAGCATGATCAGCATGATCAGCATTATCAGCATGATCAGCATTATCAGCATTATCAGCATGATCAGCGACTCAGTTTTTCTAGGGGACTTTGAGGAGGAAATGTAAACACCACACAAACAATGCTGTCAGATTTTAACTCAGAAGGTGCCTTTAGAAACCTAAAGGATGTAACGTCAATTTGTTCTTTTGTCCATTCTGCATGCAGCTTATTTTGACGTACAGTTGAGAATGAATACCATATAAGACCATACTTCAATTTAATTGTAAGTATACGGTGCATCTGCTGGTGCGTTCCAAACTAAATCTCATTGTACTTAGAATGACAATAAAGCATCTTTATCTTATCTTTATTTTTGAAGTAACTTGGTTTCAGCTTCTTTAATTTTATTTTATTAAAGACACTGCTACAGCACATTGCTCTGTGATATACAGAATTGTTCGACACTGATATTCTAAGACCTGGTATCTTGGCATTTTCCTGGCTTGAATATGTTTTATGTGCTGAAGAAGGGAGTCAAAAGAGGGTAAATCAAAGTTTTCTTAGGCTAGATAATTTAAAAAGAATCCATGATCAATTAATATGATTTAAATAGATTTCATTTATCTCACTTATTATTATTATTGTAAAATTCTATACCTTGTAAGAATTAAAATACAATGCACCTATTTGCAATTTCCTCTTGTCCAAGTACATGTTTTCCTGACATGCCACATTATTAATTATTACCTCCAGTAGATTACATTGCTTCTTGCGCCATGTGCTTCAAATTAGTAGGTCAGAATTGATTAGTTTCATAATCACTTTAGTTAAATGGAAAATCAGGGTTCCCTCCCTAACAATTTAAAAGAAATTAGTCGGACACATATTCAGTTGCACAATTGTGCTGGGACAGCCCTGTGTATCATGGCCCCTCAATACTGATTAACCTGCCGTCTGTTTTTCATAGCAGAGCTTGAAACTCTTAAACATGGGCTTGGCCTTTGGGTTTCATTGTTGTCTATATTCTTTCCCCCCAACATGTGGCATAATGACAGTATAATGAATATAGTTATTTGTTTTGTTCTATTAGTGTGTTAGAGTAGTGAACTCTGAATAGGACATGTCCTTATATTAGCTGCGGAGGGAAACTGAAGAAGAAAAAGGCAACAAAGGTTATGCCCTTGAAGAAGTGGGAGGGACTGAAAATAACCATGGACGTGCGAATGGGTGACGGAGGTGTCAAATGGTACAAACAGAAAGGCATACAGAATAGGAAAAAGATGGATTGATTGAGTTATCATACTAAAACTTACATTCACGCGATGTCCCCTTTCAGATAGTGACTGCTAGAAGACTATTATATATTTTACATGAGCATTATATAAGAGGAAAGGAGAGAAAGATTAGCAATCTAAGCGGGAAAAGCCATGGGGCAAAATGTGGAGAGGTCCCAAGATTGATCCTAGAAGGACTCCGATGTATGGAGAACGATGGCGAAAGATACCAGGACTGATTCTTGATGAAAACTTATGGATGTAGATGTGTTTGTAGTACAGTTATCCTTCCATGAAAAGTGGAGAATTGGAGTATGATGCAGGCTATGTGATTGCTGTTCCAGAATGTCCAGGGCCCTCAAGGTAAGAAAGGACCTTTAAGTCTTTATCCTTTGTTAAAATCAGGTATGGGCGATATGAGCAAGCAATAGAATGTTGTCAGACTCGTAAACAGGATCTAAACTAGATTGCTGAGGGTTCAGTATACTAAAATTTACTAACGAGAAAGGTTTCAGCAGAACTAACACCTTTTGGAAACGTGAATACCATTTTCACAGAATGGTGAGATCGTCACATTTTTGTCAGTAGCAAAGAAAAGCATAAACATTTCCAAAAATATTATCCTAAAGTTTCCATAGAGGCTGATTTGTGAAAATGGTCATTATATCTTGACTGAAGCTGCAGTCTATAATAATAAGTTTGGTGTTAGTCCTGTTGATTTAGTTGATGGTGGTCACTTTCATTCTATTTTTGTTTTGATTCTGAACGCAATGTTAGATTTAAGGTCCATATATATTTCCATCCATGTTCTAACTGCTTATCCTGGTCAGGGTTGTGGGGTTCATTTAAAATATTAAACCAAAATAAATCAGTTACAGCTATACTGTATTTACCTTGCGGTTCAAAGTCTTTGTCAACATGTCCAGAAATGCTTGTATCCCGTTATTATCAATATGGGAAAATGACAGTGTTGGTTTTGGAAACCAACAATGCATTCAAGTTATGGTGACAATAATTAACTCCTAACTGAATGGCTGTATTTGACCCACTGTGCCACATTGTAAATGGTTTAGTGCCAGTTCATTGTGGTGCAGTTACATAGTCCCAAGGGGGGGGGGGGTTCCTTTATTCTTATTAGCTGACTTATAAGAAGGAGAGAAATCAATGGCCCAGTTTTGATGCAAACATACCAAAAACAGTATGATGACTTAATTTATAAATGATACATGAGTATCGGTTTTACGTCGCTACTGTTGGAGATGAGATTCCCAGTCTCATTTGTGAGTGTCCTTTGCTTGCATTTTCTGCTTGTAGTTTACCTATCTTTCAGTATGTCTTCATCCACTTGCTGTACCTCAGTTGTAGAAAAGAGATAATGTGGAACAGATTATAGTGTCATTATCAAGCCAAGCGGGCTCTATTTGATTCAGATCTTATTAGGGGAAGGACATTGGAATATACTAAACTCATTTTTGACCTTTGTGACATTACACATTGTTCTACTGGAAGTAGCCATTACTAGGTGGGTCATTTGGCGTTATAAATGGATACATATTGTCAGCAACAATGCTCAGCTATGCTGCGACATTTAAATGGTATTAGGGGGCCCAGTCTTTACCAAGAAAATATTCCCCACATCATTAGATCACCAAGGTTGAACCGTTGGCACAAGGCAGGTTGGGTGCATAGATTCATGCTGTTTATGTTGAAGTTGAATCTTACCATCTGCATGTCCCAGCAAAATATGGGAAGCAGTGACATTTTTCCGATCTTCAACTGTTATTAGATGATAGCAGTGGAACCTGAGGTAGTTTTCTGCTATTGCAGCCCATCCACGTCAAGGTTCGATGTATTGTACATTCAGATATGTTTTTCTGCTCAGCATTATTGTGAAATGTGGTTATATGAATTACTGTAGTCTTCCTGTTAGCTTGAACCAGTCTAGTCATTCTCATCTGACATCTCTCATCAAGAATTATTCGCTTCCACAGAACTGCCACTCACTAGAGTATTTTTGCGGAGATGTGTGAGAAAATACCAGGGAATCAGATTTCTGAAATACTTAAACCTGTCATGTCGGGCGGGACGAAGGACTCGAGGGCAGGTGTGGTTGCAAAACAAAGGGGGTATTTATTAAACTCACAGAACTTAAAACCAGAAATATACCAGATGCGAGGGATCAAAACGGGAGGAGCGGATGAAGGCGCGGCACAGGCAACACAAGGGTACAACGTCAATGACTGGACTAGTGATGACGGGGCAAACAGGTACTTCTATGCGTAAAGCATGGTCCATTGGGGCCACGTGAGGAAGAAGACAGGAGGGTCAGGCGGACGGGGGGGACAGGACGTGACATTACCTGCCCCCCCCCCCCCAACGAAGGACAAACAGAGTAGGTGACCAAAGGGACCAAATGACAGGGTGGACACATGGGGAAAGACGGGACACTGGACAGGACACAGCCAGGCAGGACAAATGGCATGACAAGGAGTAGTAAAGTAGGGTTTGGACCAGGGACCAACAGGACAGCAGGGGAGAGCAATGGACCGAGCCACACAGATGAAATAGATTTGGGACATGATCAGGCACCACAGAATTACATCGGACCTCACCGGGGACCAGAGAGCAAAACAAGCAGAAAAGAACAGGCCACACCAAAACGGACAAGTAGAGAGTCCACAGAGACAGGAGTGGAAACGGAAGAGGCAGCCACTGTGGGGAACAGGAAAAATCAAAGGCAAAAGAGGGCACTTGGACAGGAACTGAGGTGCACTCAATGAAAACAGGGAGCATCTGGAAAGTCTTCCGGATCGTGGGAAGTTTGGTGATGACCCTGGGACGCAGATTCACCTGAGCCTGTTCATTGGTGAGGTGGAGCCCATCCAGACTGCAGGACGAGAGGTCCTCAAAGAGCCAGCAGGGCTGGAAGGCTCCGGGTGGCCAGTGGGACCGGAGGCTGCCGAGGGGACTACTAGGTCAATTAGGGGATTGTCCACCAACTACAGCTGCAAGCGAGGCTCGAATACTGAGAGCAGGTCAGGTGTAGAGGAAATTATGCAGGTAGAAATGCGTAACATGAAAGGCTTCCAGGAATAGCCACTGGCTAATTTGTGGAGTCCGGTCATTCTGTCATGTCGGGCGGGACGAAGGACTCAAGGACAGGTGTGGCTGCAAAACAAAAGGGGTTTTATTAAACTCACAGAACATAAAACAGGAAATACACCAGAATTCAAGGGGGCAAAACAGGAGGAGCAGAGGAAAGGAGGTGGGCCACATGTAGAGCTACGCAAGGAAGGAGACAGGAGGGTCAGGAGGACGTGGCTGACAGGACGTGACAAAACCGTCCCATCTGACATCAACGGTCATGCCACAGTCAAAGTCAGTCATATCACATCTAGCCCCATTCTGATGTTTGATCTGACCAGTAACTGATTTTAT
>JAODUD010000015.1:13726178-13736379 GCA_026784285.1 Stomatorhinus walkeri | reverse complement strand
TTAGCATTAGCATTTTCCATATAGAAATGAATGAGCGGTCCCCATAAGGATATGTTTACCCTACATGTGTGTGTGTGCGCGCGTGTGCATGTGTGTGGCGTTTATCTATAGGCTTTGTCCTCATTCTCCGCCCACAGCCCGACGGTGTCAGTGCGTTTGGCTCGCAGCGAGTCCCTGAAGGCTCAGGGGGAGGGCCGGCGTCGGGGGGCCGGGGTCGCCGGGGAGTCCGTGCCGCGCTCTCGTAGCGACGTGGACATGGACGACTGTGGAGAGGAGCGTGAAGCGGCTGGGCTGCGCCTCCTGCAGCACAGCGCCTCCTCCTCGGCCTCCAGCAGCTCCGCAAGGTCAGTCCTGCAGTCTGCCACCCATGTTCACCGTTCCCACTTATACTCGCACATCACGACATCGAAGAAACCGTCACCTTCCTCTTGAAGAGAAGCATGCCGTCATTCTGAAGCAAACTTGCCTTTTGGAAAAGTGAAAATAAATTCCGTATTTTTATGAAGTGTGGTAAAAAAATGAATTTCCCCTTCCTACAGATCCCTGGAAAATGCCACTCCGCCATACACGCCTCGGTCCAGTCGGAGGTGAGACTACCGTTTCATTGCTTTTACCAATATAGAGAAAGCTTAAGATGGCATGTGGCACCTCTGTCCTGTCCCATATAGGAGTATGGAGTCCCCTGCGGTGCTGCTCCCTGACGCTCCCAGCCTAGATGAGGACGTCGCTGATTCTAGCAACTGGCAGGAGACGGTGGACCCAGTGACCCTGGCTGAGCTCGGACCCCGCGAAGTCGACCGCCAAGCTGTCATCTATGGTAACTAGACAACTAGCCGAACGAGTCCTTAAACTATCAAAGTGAAGCTAATTGCTGCCGGACCTCTGGCTCTGTCACCCGACACCCACGTCCAGTCTGCTTAGATGTTGCCTGTGCTGATCAGAGGCTACACTCGATGTCTCTGTCCCCGCAGAGCTCTTCACTACAGAGTCGTCACACCTGCGCACACTCAGGGTCCTGGACCAAGTGTTTTTCCAGAGGATGAGAACTGTACTGAGCTCAGAGGAGCTGGCCTGTATTTTCCCCAATCTGCCCCGAGTATACGAGCTGCATGGTCAGTAACCCTGACATTGTCTGTCTGTCTGCCTGTCTGTCTGTTTGTTTCTGTCTGTCTGCTTGTTTCTGTCTGTCTGCTTTTCTGTTTGTTTTTGTCTGTCTGTCTGCCTGTCTGTCTGTTTGTTTCTGTCTGTCTGCTTTTCTGTTTGTTTCTCTTTGTTTGTTTGTCTGCCTGTCTGTCTGTTTGCTTGCTTGTCGGTTTGCTTGCTTGTCTGTCTGTCTGTTTGCTTGCTTGTCTGTTTGTCGGTTTGCTTGCTTGTCTGTTTGCTTGTTCATTCGTTCTCAGTGGGCGTTATTTGGCTTTTCTGTAGCGTTAAACGTTTCTCCGCAGCCAGGGTGACCTTGTGCCCGTGTTGCTTTGCAGCCAGCTTGTGCGAATCCATGAAGAAGCTGCGGGAATCTCCCATCGTCCCGGGGATCGGAGACATCATGCTGGCCAGGGTGAGCTCCCGCCTGCTCCCGCTCCTCGCCGTCCTCCTGCATTTCTGCCTGTCTCGTCGCCTCACCCCCCCGCTCCTCCCCTGTCAGTTCGGGTGGCCGGCCGGAGCGGAGTTCCAGGAGCAGGTGTCGCAGCTCTGCAGTCAGCAATCTCAGGCACTGGAGCTCATCAAGAACAAACAGCGCAAAGACCCACGATTTGCCCACATCGTTCAGGTACTCTCTTATTAACCTTGCGAGAGAATCTGTTCTCTGTATTTCTGCCTGCTGTGTTTGGGCGCCGCTTCAGGTGGTTGACCATTGCTGCTAAGCTTGCTCTCACCTTCAGAGAGCGAGACGGGGGAGGCGAAAAGAGAACTTCCCCATTGGGGATCAATAAAGTATAATCATCATGGCCATGATCACCACCATAAAATCTATTTCTCAATCAGTTCAATTTTTTTTTTCCCTCCTCTAGGAATGTGAGGCAAACCCTCACTGTCGCAGGCTGCAACTGAAGGATCTTCTTGTGTCCGAGATGCAAAGACTCACCAAGTACCCACTGCTGCTGGACAACATTATCAAGCACACAGAGCGTGAGTTTCATTCGGATACTCTAATGGCGCCACTGAAATGATCTTTAAGCACATGCAGCATATTCAGGTTCCTTCGTGTGTAGCTTTTGTTTGACTTGTCGGAGCATCGCTGCCAAGTGATGGATGGGATGAGGTAACGAACAGCACGCTCAATGTGATCAGTGTCGCCTCACGCTGCTCCTTCCGTACGCCAGCCGCCTCCCCAGATTTCCCATTGCTCCAGCGGGCACAGGTGTGCTGCCGTGGGATCCTACAGGCCGTGAACGAGGTGGTCAGGGAGACGGAGCACAGACAGCGGCTCAGCCAGTACCAGCGGCGGCTCGACGCCACACCCCTCGAGAGGCAGGCCGGTCCTGTAGCTTCACAGTTCAAGGTATCGCCGCTCTTCCCTGTTTGAGGGCCGTGTGCAGGTGCCTGTCTTGCCTGACGATCACGTTAACGCGCCTTTTCATTCTGGTGTTTAGAATCTGGACCTGAGCACAAAGAGAATGATTCATGAGGGAGCGCTCCTCTGGAGGGTCAGTAAGGAGAAAACGATAGGTGAGACCTCAGCTTCAGGTATCTGTGCTGACGGTGACGTTTCAGCGCAGTGCTTGTGGTTTCTGATGTGGGTTTTGTGTTTGTATTAATTCCACTGTGGATTTCCTCCCAGAGGTGCAGGCGCTGCTGTTGTCAGACCTGCTGGTTCTGCTCCAGAGAGGACCAGATGATCGTCTGGTGCTGCGATGTCCCACCCGCTCACTAGGAGGTGGTGTTGGGGGCAGCAATGAACTCAAAACGTCCTTTTGCCCTGTGGTGCGACTGGATTCTTTGCTTGTGCGCATAGTGGCTACTGGTGAGTTTGTTGCAATCACTCTCTTGATCAATTATTGATGACCTGTCATCAGTTGCAGTTTTGGATGTTGGATAACTGACAGCTCGGCCTCTATTCCTTTAGACAACAAGGCCCTGTACCTCATTAGTACCTCAGAGAGGCAGATCTACGAGCTGGTGGCAGGAACCTTGTCGGAGAAGAATCTGTCAGTACCTCCTCTGTTTCAGGGTGTTTGTTATGTGTACAAGTGCATGGTGGTTCAATAGCCAGCTGTTTGGTGTTTGCATGTTCATTGGCTGAGTTTCCAAACACATTATGTGAACTAGTTTTTCTGAATTTTCTGTTTGCGTGTGTGGGGCATCCTGTCCAAAGTTGCTGTATTCTGCTGTATTTAGCCTTTGATAGTCTCCAGGTCCCCCATGACCCAGTACTGACAGTCCCCAGGTTACGAACGAGATCCATACCCTAGTTCTTAAGTTCCCTTTAAGTCAAATTTGTAGGCAAGTCAGAACAACCATAATAATAATATAGTACCTAGCAGTAAGAGTACAGTAGTGTATCTCAAGCTGACAAACCATTCAAGTCACGCAATGTTTTCATGACTGAATAGTGCATGCGGTCATTATTTTGAGCTATTGTATAACTCAAATTTTTCATACAATAGGTTTTATGGCAGTTTGTTCATAACTGAATTGTCCATAAGTCAGATGTTTTTAACCCGGGGACTGCCAGTACTTCATAACTGTTTAGAGGATAAATGTTCTGCAGCACCGGAGTGACAAGATTTTTCTGTTTGCAAACTTGCATGCAGTTACACTTACCTTGCTTTGCAAGGAATGGATTTGCTTAGATGTTCTCATCCCAGTGAGCATTACTGATTTAGAAGAATGGTTTCTCTCACGACTCATTTGCAGCTGGAAGAACTTGCTTGAGAAAGCAATCACATCAACCACTGGCTCCACAAACCCTGTAAATAATGGTTCACCACCCCTCCCGTGAGTCTTTTGGTTTATTTATTCTCTGTAGAACTTTAGTGTTGCTATTATAAATTACAGTAATCCCTTTACCAATCTCATTAGGCCTGTGAACAATTCTTATTTTGATGACCGATTTAATCCTGTGGGGACGGCACGGTGGCACGGTGCTTAGCACTGTCACCTCACACTTCTGGGACTTTCCGACTCCACACATGGAACCCATGTTCTCCCCATGTCGTCGTGGGGTTTCCTCTGGGTACTCCAGTGTCCCTCCACAGTCCAACAACATGCTGAGTCTAATTGAAGTTACCAAATTGCCCACAGACGTGCGTGTGTGAGTGTGTGAGTGAATGGTGTGTGAGTGCGCCCTGCAATGGGTCGGTGCCCCGTCATGGGTGGTTCCCTGCCTTGTGCCCATACCCTCCGGGATTGGCTTCAGAACTCTAAGTAGGAGAAATGGTTTCAGAAAATGCGTGGATGGATGAATGGGTGGATGGATAGATTAACCCCGTGATCAAGGAATTGACTAAGGAATTAGTTTGGCCAAAACACAGGCTTTTTAATAAAAAAATAGTGCAAATCAAAGCTTTAACATCAAAAGTATGGAAGTAAATCTGTCTCATCACAATTTGAATTATATATGCCACTGAAATTCTAACATTGAGTATTAATGCATTGGAAATATGCATATTGTAAAAAAAGTAATGTGCATGCGGGTGATATTTATATAGATTTATCTACAGCCTTCTGGCAGTGCTGCCATTGCAGTCCGATCTCACACTCTATGAGGAGTAGAAGTTGTCTGACTTGGCTGCAGTCAGTTTATACTCCATACCCCTGCAACCGCAGCCAGATCGCGCTCCACGTCATGGCAGCCGCAGACAGACCTAAGCCCAAGTCGAACGCAGCCACAGATTTGATTACTTAGCCTTGGTATCCCAGATGTATAACTCGTATTTTTAACCTCGTATTTTTGCATGGATTCTGACCATCGAATTGGAGCAACTTTGAAATGTTCTCTTTGAATTTTTGTACCTTGATTTTTTTTTTGTATTTTTTATCTTTAAACCCTGAATTTGTTTTATTGTGAAATTGTGAACATGGAAAAATAGCATAAATATAACTGCATTATAGAAAATTTGAAGACTGTAATTCAAAGGCAAAAAAATCAGACGCATATTTCCAATGCATAAATATTCAATGTTAGAATTTCCGTAGCATTTAAAATTCAAATTGTGATGAGACCGATTTATTTCCGTACAGAAGGTATTTTTCAAGTTACAGTTGTAATAAAACCTTTACACAGTATGGAGAATCTCTCAGGTGACAGAATGCATGGAAATAAAGAGCTGCGGTCTCTGCCGTATTAAGGTTACCAGTGGTTGTGCTTTATACTGTGGTATATGGGGGGGGGGGGGGACTTATTGTTCAGAATAACACAGTATACTGCATTACCATAATTCCACCCAAGACTAGTAACCTTAAAACTTCATGAAAGTTTGCCCTTTTTCATAATTTGTTACAATAAATCTGTCGGTCTGATGGAACATCATTGCTATACACATGCTCTGACCGTGACAAATGTATGCACATGAGTCTGCATGCACAACCGTGCGCAGATTATAAAGGCAAGCAGGGAATTGAAGTATGAACGAGGCTTAGTACACCAGCATTATCTTTGCTATGAGTGATGTCATTTCACAATTTACACCACAAACTACAAAAATGAAAGCAATCGGTGATGTAATTTGCAATCTGCTGTTTTCATTCTCGAATATTGCCTGTGATCGATTGGCCATTGAAGCTCTAAATCGTGTGATGTGCACCATTATAAAATGGATTTTCATTGTGCAGATAGGAGTCTTACTACTTGCAATGATTTTCCTTATTGACTTGTTAATTATTAAATCTTTCAGCTCATCCAGTCTTATGGATTCCTCTGGTAGCCATGTCTATCAGACAGGTAATGGAATACTCGGAAATAATGTTAATAATGAAATAATATTAATAATGAAATATGACATTTTAATTGGTATATTAGTCATTGTTCTGAATATATTCAGAGTCTATGGAAATGTATCTTGACTGTCGTAATGTTCCCTCCCAGAGGATTCTCTGACAGAGGAATCTGCAGGGATGGACAGGGACATGCCTAACGATGTGGGTGGGTCGCTTGAGCTTACCTCCCAGACCAACCAGTCTGACACCTTCCTTGCAAGTGAAGGGCATGGTTGCCAGCAAATAGGGCCTGGAGTGGCAGAGGCTGCACTACAAGATTGTAAGATCCAGAGAAAATGTCACCGTCACATATGTTATCATTTCTGATATTTCTAGTGTAGCTAACAGCGTTTGACAAAAACGTTTTTTTTTTCATTCTTCTCTCAGTGGAAAAGCTCAGGCGACTCATCTTCAAGGGCCTGGACGAAGACGTCTGGAGTCAGGACTCTGGGGACACGCCTACAAATGAGGCTACCAATGAGAGTAGCCCTCATCTAGATGGGGTGGAGTCAGAACCTACATCTAGCCTTATGTGGGAGACTGAGGATTCGGGAACCCCACCACTGGAGGCGGAGGTGGAGGTGGACCACAGCGTTCAGGTGGTACGGAAGGGTGAGTGTGCTTTCAGCTCCTCCTGTGTGGAAAATGAGACATGGCAGAATGTTAAGGCAGACAGCCCTGGTTTGAACTTTTTAATTGTGATGTAATGGTCTTTTCCCACCTGCCATGTAGGAGCAGAAAAGTGACCCGTCAGCACCTGGTGACATTACCCAGATTCACTAACTCACACACCATTTTGATGTCTTTGTTGCAAAGTACAATCAAAATTGTCAGATTTTTTTTTTTTTGAAAAGAGCTCAAATGCACTCGGCAGGTTTTGTATCCGAACTCATTATGAAATATTGCCGAAGTGTTACATTTGAGCTATAGGCATTGTATAGTAATATAATACGAGTGGTATGTAAATCAGTCTTTTTTGCTACTCGGTGGGTGCGAGTTCAGTGACTTCCACCTGCTGTGATGTCATGCACATACCCTTCACCCTACGAGGAGTGTAAGATAAGATGTGACGATCTGGGAGTATTTCACGCCTTTTACAGAAATTTGCAATCTTTGTAAAATAAAGTTTTGAGATGTGGGAATAGTGTTTTATGGACAATCCCACTTAACAAAGTGCACGCAACTGTAAGACAAAAAAATGGGTGATTTGGGAGTCGCTAACCTAGACTGTCTTGCGAACTCGCTGTGATACAAGAGGGGCTGCAATCGCAACAAAGTGTAACTGAGCTGACACCAATGGGAGAAAAATTGTGTTTAAAATTTTAAGCATTCGCCACTTGTGTATTCTTGTTTTGAAGATATTCATATTGAACTGCAAATGGCTCAAAACGCTTAAAACAAGACGTACAAACGAGGTAGATCAGCACGCTATGTTTTGTAGTAGCCTAATTAAATATTTTGTCATACATTTTTTCCACCTGTTTTTACTAGCTTAAAAAATGAATATATAAAGTATAACAAAGTAAAAAGAGAGCTCTTGTATCAGAATCGGTATCGGCAGTTGTGTATTAGAATCGGATCGGAACTGAAAAAAATGTGGATCGGCGCTTCCCTAATATAAATGAGCAGAAATAAAATGATCGCCTTCAGCCTTGTAAAGACAAGCTCGCCTAACTGTACATGTGATCAGGGAAAATCAAATGTGCCTTTGTGCACTAATCTGGCTACTCTATTTGCAACACGGTATAATAAACATGATCAAAAAATAATTCTAGAAAAAAAAATGTCTATGGGGTCGCCATAAATTTGTAATGTTAAGATGAAGTCACAGGCCAAAAAATGTTGGGAACCCCTGAAATAGAGGTTCCTGACACTCAAAAAACATTGATGCTCTATAGAAATTTATGTGGTGCTCTTATGCATTTTAAAATTACAAACTGGTCGTGCCGACCCTACCATGATAGCTAGGTTAAACAACTCATTGTCAGTTCAATACAATTAGACTTAATCAAGCATAACTTTGATTCAGTGATTTGATTAAATATAATAATGAATATAATACATACTGCATGATGTGCTGAAAATAAACATGTATTTTAATATTAATATTAATATTTCTTGGGCAATGTTATGATCTTGATATGTTCGATTGTTTCAACAACAGTGATTTCAACATTTTTCTCCTTAAAAGGGAACTGTCATAATTCTATTTGAACATCAAACCTTGTCTGTTGTGCAGAGAGCATTTTTCTAGATGTGCACTACCCAGACATCAAGTTGGATTTTAACGTTTCACCTATCCATTTAATGACAATGTGGAATGTGAACTATTGTAGATCTAAACATTTACGAGTACAATCTGCAATGGGATTTTGAACAGAAGATGAAGTAGTGAGTCAGGTCTTTGCTGTTTTTCCTGCTAAAATATAATCTGATTGACATGGCTTGGAGAATGAGGTCTTCCTCCTTCCTGGCTGACCCATCTGCAGTACGGCTCTAAAACCAACCTAAAATGGCCAAACACAGCAAAAACCAGCCCTGTTTACATGGCATCTGTGACGACATCTCTCTTTACACATGGATTTAAGCACGTACACTGCATTTACAGTACACACGAGTCACAGCATTCAGTGAGTAGCTCTTGGCCTTCATACTGGGTAATGCTTCCAGACAACCACCCACTTCCTATCACATGGATTCACAAAGGACTCTCCTTTTTTACATGGGTGAAAGTCACACTGCTGATAGCCTGCAGTCTTTGAAACTGGAAGAAACAATTAGCCAGTAAAAAAAGCTAAAAGCCTTCAGGTGCTGGTCACTGTCTTGGTGGGATTAGGTGGAGGCTCTAAACATAGTTAAGATGCTTCTAATACTTTTTTATTAGAAGTAATAAAAAGGATAAACTGGGGCTGGTGTGTGTGACGTTGACCAAATGTTGCTGTCGCTGAATTAATCGAGACGATGTATATTAATTGTCCCCAAGGGTTGGAGCTTTCGAAATTCTGTTTTTGACCACTGTAGAGGTTTACAGAATGCTTGCAATGCCAAGAGAGACCCTCATTAGCATTTCTATGAGCGCAAGTTTTTTTCTCTCTTCAATTAGTTTGTCCACGTAACTAAAACTTTTAGAAATCACTATGTGTTTGGTTAGTATCTCAAGACTGTCAGGATTTAAACCAGACCATGTTTGTGTGTGTTGTGCAAGTTGTTTGGGTCATTTGAGTGTTATTTCAGGAAGGTCCTGTTTTTGTGATATTTCTCAAATAGGGGGAGCAGGCTAAGTGAAGTGGTGATAGCACCACTTTTATTTTAATTCTGTTTTAAGAATGGTAATTGCAGTGCCATTCATTCAAAATCTTTTTTTTGTAAACAATTTGGATTGAATTTTGATTAATGGTTCTGAGTTTTTAAATGTAATATTAAGATCAATGTAGTGGAATCATCTTGATGCATTGAGTAAAAGAATTGTTACCTTGTTGCTAATAAAAAGTGTGTGTGTGTGTGTGTGTGTATGTGTATTAGTGAGTGAGTGAGTGAGTGAGAAAATGTAAATATATAAAGGCTTATTTTATATATTATTCTTTTAGTGGCTTACATGAAGAAAAACCTTGCATGTAAGTGAATGTTTATTCAAATACCCAACCAGCTTTAAGCGTACTTCACATATTCAAAACAGCTGAATAAGACCAACCTACAACTAACACTCGTTTATGTACATATGTTTGACAATTTAGACAATTTACAAAAACAAACTGACCACTACTTAAATGACGAGATCAGGAAAATTTCAGAAAATGTGTTTGATCCTGACCCTGCAGGTTAAAAGCAATGTGATGTGTTTTATTGGTTAGAGCCATTTAGTAGTACAGTCAGGTAGCTGTAACACAAAAAACCTTGCACTTAAAGAAATACCTAAAAAGACAAACTAAAATACATATATCTAATGGAAAAAATAGCGTTAGGGGGATTAAGTAACTTGCGGCAAACAAGCTGAACTAAATAAAAAAATATTGAAATGTAATAATATGCATTTTAAAAAAGATTATCATCATGCATTAAGAAATTATATATGTGTTATGCACGTATACATCTTATTACAGTATGTGGAGGGGCTCCATGCGCCCAGGCATGTACATAGCAGGAATGCAGCGTATTACGGGACGCGGAGGGGCTCCATGCGCCCAGGCGTGTACATAGCAGGAATGCAGCGTATTACGGGACGCGGAGGGGCTCCATGCGCCCGGGCATGCACATAGCGGGAATGCAGCGTATTACGGGACGCGGA
>JAODUD010000015.1:13708336-13718952 GCA_026784285.1 Stomatorhinus walkeri | reverse complement strand
TCAGCCGAATGCATCCCTGAGACACTATGGAGCCATCCATCTTCCAGAAATGGTGGATGAAGCACATGCATCCAGGTGTCGCAGATCTGGATGTAACAGCAAAACATACGTGATGTGCACCAAGTGTAAGATCTTTCTCTGTGTTTCAAAGAAGGGGAATTGCTTCTTGAAATATCATACCCCATAAACAAGAAATACATAAAAGTTCCAAAATACAAACACCACACTAACAATGATGTGTTAGTTCCAGTCAAAGTTCATACTGATTCTTGATATTTTCTTTGTAATGTCCTTGTTGTGTTCATGGTTCGTTTTCGGATATACTAACTTCCGTTGTCCAGTGTGGTGGACACAACATATTGTGAAAATAAAACTTAAAAAAAAAAAAAAAAACTTGTCAGTATGCTCATTGCCTTTCAAACAATTGGAAAAAGGAAAAATAAAAGTAATTTGAAAATATTTTTTTTCCTGGTAGTCAGGAGGATATGTATGTGTGTGTGTGTGTGTGTGAGAGAGAGAGAGAGAGAGAGAGAGAGAGCCCTGTGATGGGTTGATTCCCCATCCTGCCTTGTTCCCTACCTTTTACCCATATTACAAATGCATCTTTTGGTGTTTTACACCATATGTGGGATTAAAGTTTTGCAATTATATATGTTTTATGTGATGACAGTGTCATGTATTGATTCAAAATGCACCTTGTAAAATTTACTCAGTGTTTAATATTCCGGAAGTTTATGAAATGGCTATGAAAATTCTTTCAAGAATTACCACAGACTTCATTTGATGAAGTGAATTGTAAAATAAACATTTACAAATTAATTCCAGAATTTGAAGCAAGCTATATCAGTTACAATGCATTTTTCTCTTTGATCAATTTAAACTTGATAATAATTCTCTTAAAAAGTCTCTTAAAATGCTACAAAAAGTTAAAATACTAACCCAGTCAGCATACACTAAACAAAAATAATAAATTACGAAAAAGATACTTAATTCCTAAAAATGAACAAAAATAAAATGAAGAAGCTTTTAAGAAAATGCTCACCAAAAACACATGAATTGTAACATAGTGATTAATTAAATCACCATTAAATGGTGATTCCCATTCACAGACAGTTAACGCAAGTCAGATGCACTGCTTCAGATGGTTTGAAACAAACCTCTTCACCCTCTTTCCACTATGTAGCTTCAGGTTTAACTGTAACACTTCCCTTTTACTGAATCCTACCAGTAACTGAATTATGGCTACAAACGCACATTCCTTTAAATGGCAACCGTAGCATTACTCGAACAGAAATATGCCTACAACATGATACAGGCCAGTTTTTCTGCTAAACTGCAAAATGGTAAACAAAATATGTTGTCATGTTGAATTATGTATTCATAAGTCACATGATAAGAAACAGAAACCTTCTGGGTACCAATACGAAGTATATTTTATATCCTTGGGGGGTGATATTGGTTGGTGCTGCAGCTATGAACCAAAGCATAACATGGCATACATGTTATTACATTCGATTTTAACAATAACTTTGACACTTTGCAATATTACAGTAGCTAATATAAACATTATGGATCAATTTGTAAAGAAAAAAAATTATAATGGAGAAAGCTAACTGTTACGTTCAGCGTCGTCGGGCGAGCAAGCCATGAATACGGGCAGAAAACAGGGTTTATTTCGTGGAGCACAAAGCACATCAACACAATGTCAATGACAGATCTGGGGGAGACTGACTCAGACGTGGACTAAATACTCAAGACAAGCAGGAACTAACAAGCAACAGGTGATGACAATCAGGAATTAACATGAGGTAATGAGGGGGGCGTGGCACACAGGAGGCTCAGACGGGCAGGTCATGACACTAATATTACAGGAAATGTAAGGAGTAAAAGAAGGCAGATAATTTGAGGCATTCGTGCTACACAAGTGAATTACAGAAAACTGAATAATGATAAACAGCCCAGAGAATTTCAATAAGAACAGGTTTCATTTGCCTATATGCCCAAGTTAGAATTTCTCACAATAGGTTGAGGAAAAGACCATCAGCATAAGACAGAAAAGAAGATAAAAAATATTTGTGGTTCTTCTGAAAAGTCTTTAATTTCTTTAGAGCCTCATCAGTTTATTTGAATTGCATGCATGGTGTGTCACCATAGGAAACAATCTGTTACTATTTATGACCCCACTGGTGTCCCTTGCCTTTAAAAGTAATAATGAGCATAGAGCATATATGCTCTTTTGTCTGAGATAAATGGAGAGAAACTACATTTATTTTCAAGCTAAACTGGTCTGGCTCCCCCAGAATGGGAATGGATCCCTTTAAGAGTAACTTTGAGGAAAAAAATACTTGCATCTCTGCTGAGCACAAGTCATTCATAAAGGTTAGCTAGCTGGAATGGGACCTGTTCTAAACATTAGACTGGGGTAGTCTTGATAGAATCAAGAGATTAAATTTAGACTCTGGGAGTATACATCAAAACAGCACGTGAATCAGCACATTAGACAGCTTGGCATCAGGACATTTCTAAGTTCAGTGAAAGCCATGTGCTGAGTTACCAGATGCTATGTGAGCGGTGTGTACCCGACCACATATCCAGATGGAATATGAGAATGGCCATATCTCAGGCTTGGACGGTGTACTGCTGGACAGCTTAACATCCCCTCTGAGCTGTTAATGACCTGACTCGGAGCACAACTGGTACGTTAAAAATGTTTAAGTATATCATGGATTTGTTTGCTGAGAGAGAGAAAGTGAACGGTCACAAATGGTTGTTCAGCTAATAGACACAATAAGTCTTGAAATCAGATTTTCAAATTAAAATAAAACAAAAATTAAATTAAATAAGAAGACAAAAAATCTTCCCTGTATTTGTAGAAAAGGTGTTTATGGAAATCATATGTCCTCAATGATCACAAAAAATCATAATAAATCATATTCAATTCTACATCCTTAAGCGCTACTGCTATAAAACTGGTCAGGTTCTGTTATGCTTGTATAAAACCATACATTTCAGCTTTAAAAATATTTCCAGAGATCTGGAGACATCAAGGAGTTGCTCTCTTTTTAGGCAAAAAGATTGTGGGAAACACTGACACCTAATGGTGATTTGTGCCAGTAGGAGCTCCTCCTTAAGGTGTAGTCGCTAGAGATGGCAATTTCGGCACCCAGTATCAAGCCACTTTGAAGTAGCATAAACCTTCTGATTTTGAAGCAGGGTTCACAAAATGTTTCAAAATGCCAGGCACATGACCACCATGTCATCTTTCCAGAGGAGGGGGAAAAAAATTAAAACCCTGTAAAATTCCAGTGCTTTGGGTGTTTGTGCCATTGTTAGTTTAAGGGAGCAGTTTATTTATTAATATTTGACATACAATAGTATTAGTGAAAAATGTTTGTAGTTAGTGTGATTTAGATATAGGTATAATTATACGAAGTGAAATGCCAAGCTTTTGGTTAGATTTAGTTAGAAATATACTGTATGTTACAAAGTATGATTATGCATACATATATAGATTACATACAGCGGGTAAAACGGGTATTGAACATGTCAACATTGTTCTCAGTAAATATATTTTTACATGTGCTACTTACATGAAATTTTAACCAGATGTCAGTAACAATCGATGCAACCCACACATGCAAAGAAATCAAACCTTAGATGTCCATAAATTAAGGTATGTGTAATAAAATGGAATGACACAGGGGAAAAGTATTGAACACTTACTTACATTTATTTAATACTTTGTACAAAAGCCTTTGTTGGTAATAACTTCAAGACGCCTCTTGTATGGAGTAACTAGTTGCATGCATTGCTCAGATGTGATTTTGGCCCATTCTTCCACATAAACAGTCTTCAGATCTTGATGGTTCCATGGGCCTCTTCTATGAACTCTAATCGTTAGTTCTTTCCATAGATGGGCCATTCGAGCAGCTTTATTTTCTGAGACCAAGTGAGAGTTTCCTTGGCTGTGTTTGGGATCATTGTCCAGCTGAAATGTCCACCATCGTTTCATCTTCATCACCCTGGTCGATGGCAGTAGGTTTTTATCAAGAAAGTCTCTGTACATTTGTCCATTCATCTTTCCTTCAGTTACATGACATTTGCCAGTGCTGTATGCTGAAAAACAGCCCCACACCATGATGTTCCCACCTCCAATCTTCACTGTTGGTATGGTGTGTGTGTGCTGTGCCATTTGACCTCCGAACATGACGATGTGTATTATGGCATCCAAAGAGTTCAATATGATCAGACAATATTCTCCCAGTCACAGGTTTCCACAGGTTTGTCTAAATGCAGCAAACTTTAACCGAGCTTCAACATGTTTTTTCTTCAGCAATGTAGTCTTGCATGGTGAGCATGCATACAGGCCATGGCTGTTGAGTGCATTACTTATTGTTTTCTTTGAAACAATTGTACCTGCTAATTCCAGGTCTTTCTGAAGCTCTCCACAAGAGGTCCTTGGCTCTTGAACAACTCTTCTGATCATTTTTGAGTCCTTTTTTTGAGGCCGGTTTATGGTGAAATGATGTTGTTTCCACTTCCGGATTATGGCCCCAACAGTGCTCACTGGAACATTCAGAAGTTTAGAAATCCTTCTGTGACATTGGCATGTTTTGCAAGAATAAGGTTGTGAAGGTCTTGAGAGAGAGAGTTCTTTGCTTTTACCCATCATGAGATGTTTCATCAGTTGGGGCTGAACCAGCTGCTATTAATTAGCACTGAAAAGGAGCAGGATTGCTTTCTGATTACTGATAGATTTCAGCTGGTGTCTTGGCTTTCGGTGCCTTTTGCACCTCCATTTCTTCATGTGTTCAATACTTTTTCCCTGTGTCATTCCATTTTATTACAGATAACTTAATTTATGGACAGCTAAGGTTTGATTTCTTTGCATATGTGGGTTGCATGGATTGTTACCCACATCTGGTGAAAAATTCATGTCAGTAGCACCTTTCGAAACATATTTACTGAGAAAAATGGTGACATGTTCAATACTTTTTTTACCCGCTGTATACACATTAACATTGTTAATATTAACATAGTTATACAAAGACAGATAGGCACAGGTACATACTGGGACAGAAATAAGCTACATTTAGATAGTAACAGGGAACAATGGAGGAAAGAGGTGCTAAGAGACCTTGTAGGTCTATGGTCAGAGATTTCTTTGATTGGAAACATTTTGATAAAGTACTCCTTATTCACTGGCAGGTGTCATTGCCATAAGAGTATAAGGGCACTACAGCGGTCAGATATGAATCCACGCCTTTAATTGTGCTCGGGAATTGACATCTGTGATGTTTGGATATTACACACCCCTGTCTATTCCAGTCAGCCACTAACATTCTGTGAGTGACAACGTTGGGCCAGTAATTTGTAAGTGTTCGTAGTGTGAGTGAAACACAATGAACTGCAATCAACGTAATTACAGACGGAGCGTTTTTCACAAAAAGTATCATACCTAAAAGTTATTCTGTTTATCACTCCAAGAAGCGTTGCATTATTTTGGCGCGATTGCTAATTTTCATATTATTGCGGTTATGTGGCTGACACAAATTGATTTTATATATATATATATATAAAAAACATCACATTTTGTACACACCACATGTTTTATTGTAGTAATACTACATGTCGTTCCGTAACAGACCAATTTTTGCAAAAAATAAACTACTCATAACTTAAATAAATATACTCTGTACAAACAAATATTAAGAAAAAATTTGCAAGAACAATTAGCTCCTTGGTTAATTAACTCCCTCAAATTATATGCTTTGTCACGTAACAGAGTTATATAGCAAATGGAAAATGTCTTTTAAACTATCTACACATATGTAAATTACACTGGCTATTTACAGTATACTGTAAATATATTGTAAATATATTGGCTATAGCCAACATTAACATAAACAATGGAAATAAATAACTGTACTTGCAACAGTTTTGTTGCAAAGCATAATTTTGTGGTTAAATTTAATTAGATCTCATGTTGTATACACTGCTGAAAAAACAGTAGAACACTGCCCAAAAATAATAGAAATGTAATATTCATAAAATATCAACATTACTATCGATATTATCGATACTTGGATTGATCCACCTACCACTACTGGCAAAACAGTCCATTATATCAAGAGTTGTTGTATGCCCAGAACACAACCACAGGAAACCATTTACTCATCTCACACCCAGCAGACACACTTGTGGTATAGATTATTATATTATACATGTAGTAATCAAACTTTACCTGACCAGATGCGTAACTATTAATAATCCCGACCACGTATCTGCGCTGGATATCACCAGCATGCCTCACGCCTTGTAGGCGGAACTGCATGCCCGTTATAGCCAAACAAATCTACAGCTAAAAGCGGCCCTGGAGACTAAATTGTTTGTCCATTATGAGTGAAATTCTGTTACATGCGAGTCCATTATATCCGATGCTTTTTCTGCATGTTCGTAATGGTGCACGGCCGGGACCAGCGAACCTCGTCCATTATAGACGATATTCTGTTATAAGCAAGTCCACTATAATGGGATTTTACTGTAACTCATGTTTTGTCCTAACAATTTAATCACCAAAAAGGCCATAGAAGAGACACACTGTGCTGGAAAAGGCAAGAAAATTTCTTTGCACAACTGCAAAGGATCATATTCAGGGGCAGCTTGGAAGGCCACAGCACAAGCCAATCCAGGAGGTAGAGACAGACTGGAACAGTACTTTATAAAAGGGTCCTGAATCTGTACACCCTTGCTCCAATTTGGATGTGAATACTCTCAAATTATAGCTGTCTGCACTATAAGCCCATATTGATTATATAATTGTATCCTGAATGTTTTCGTAGACAGCTAAAATAACAAAACTTGTGTCACTGTCCAAATATTTTTGGGCCTGACCGTACATGTTTTGCTGGGTGGTCGTCTTTATGATGGTTTGGCAAGACGTCTGTTTTGTTATTGACACTCTGATCGATGGATAGTTTTCTCATTCAGCTCATGGAACATGCCAAAATATTTCATAGACATGTTGGCCTTCTGTTTAAAGGTAACACTGAGACCCATGAAAAAAGAAGGGGAAAGACGCGGTCGTCCTGCTGAATCCTACGATTTATTACACCACCATTACCGATGTCTTAAAAGTCACAATTTCAGCTGAAAATGAGTCAGAAAGGAGGAGCACATAGCATAATGGAACAGAATATAAGTTAATACAAGTTAATTATAAACAGGGTGCACTTGGTAGTGTCCAGAATGCACACGGACATGACCTGCTGCACCTGCCCAGCCGTGTCCCAGTGGCGCACACAGAAGAAAAACACAGGATTTTGACTTCATCTCAGAAGTGTAAGAAATGCACAAAAAGGACAGAAAGTTAAATGCTGAAGGCTGTCAAGACTTGCATGAACCAAGCACATCAGAACAATAAGCTTGAAATGAGTACTTGGGTGTTACTGAAGCCTTACCTTGACACTTGTGACCTGTACTGTTTCATGATACTGAAGAACTTGAAATCCAGGTAGCACTGATCACATAAGAGTGTACAATAAAGTTTTAATACACTGAAAAAATATCACCTATAGAATTTACTAAAATAAAATGAGGTAACAATTTGCACAATTTTTTTAGTGAAGTATACTGAATTTTAGGTGATAAAATATTTTAAATAAATTAAGCTAAAGTCTACCTCCTTTCATAGTAGAAAAGTCATTTGTCTGTGGACTCTTGAGCAAAGCCCTTAACTCCCAACTGGACAGGAAATTGCTTCAGGCTCATGCTAGCAAAGACACTTGGTATCACTTTGCATAGAATATGGCTGTTTGATTCGCATTGGGCATATTATTTGCAAAATCTGCATTAAAAAATATGCATAAAAATGATAAATTTACTCAAAAAAGTAACTGTAAAAATGTTTCCTTAACTTAGTAAATCCTATATGGTGGAACTGTGAAAGTAGGTAGACTTTAGCTTAATTTATTTAAAATATTTTAGTTTCTAAAAATGGGTGTACTTAAATACATAAATAAATAAACCCCAAAAAAGTGAGTACAAATTGTTAGCTCAATTTATTTGAGTAATCTTTATATTTATATATATATATAAGTGTAAGTGATTTGGATATGTGTACAGGACACCTCAGACTTCTGCCCCAAGCTCCCCTGACCAAGAAAACCATTGGTAACACAGTATGTACTAAATAGTTTGAAATCCTGCAGTGCTCACAAAGTACCCCTGTTCATGAGGGTCCATGTCAGACCCATCTGAAGTATGCCAGTGAACACCTGAATAATTCCAATGAGAATCTCATGTGGTCAGATGAGACCAAAATCTAGTTGTTTCACATCATCTTGCTTGAAGGGAAAAGAATGCTAACTGTGACCCCAGGAACACCATCCCTACTGTCAAACACAGAGGTGGAAGCATTATGTTTTGGTGTTTTCCTGCCAAGGGTACAGGATGGCTGCACTGCATCGAAGGAAAGATGGATGGGGCCATGGAGCGTAAAATCTTGGAAGAGAACCTCGCTCCATCAGCCAAGGCACTGAAAATGCATTGTGGGTGTGTCTTCCAGCAAGACAACAACCCAAAGCTGGTTCAAGAAGAAGCCCTAGCCAGTCTCCGGACCTTAATCCCATAGGAAACCTATGGAGGGAACTCAAGCTTCATGTATCCAAGTGACAGCCTAAAAACCTTAAAGTTTTGGAGGAGGTCTGCAAAGAGGAGTGGATTAAAATTCCTGCTGAGCTGTGTGCAAACCTGCTGACCAACTACAAGAAACATCTGACTGCAGGGCCAATAACGGTCACTCAACCTTATATTGAAACATGTGTTCCAAGGGATCAAATACTTATTTCCCTAGATAAATGACAAATTGGTTTGTAATTGTTACATAATGACTTTTCTGGCTTGTTTTGTTGATCTATCTATCTTTTGCTGTTAAAATAAACCTACCAGTGAAGTTACAGATGTCTCATTTCTTTATTAATGGGTCGATTTAAGAGTTCAGCAGGGGGTCAAATAATTATTTCCCTCACTATTTATGTTTTTTTTTCAGTGTACAGATTGGTGGACCATAGACAGCCCAACTCAGTAAAAGACACATTCCCTGATTTGCATGCATGCTTACTTTAATTGGAAAAAGATCTCTTGGACAACTTCCAGAGCTGGAGGATATGTGGAATTGGGCAAAAAATGGGTGGGACAGTTCAGGTCAAGTACTGCTGCAGAAAAGTAACTGTGTGATTTCCAGACACATGGTCCAACCAACGCTGGAGCTTTTCCAGGAGGTGGACCCACAGAGGATTAGCACATGTGCCATGCTTCAACGATTACATGATGTCAAAGTATGGGCGTATTGATCCACTTTGAATTATTGTACAATTTAATCTTAACTTGATGTATTAAAAGAATTTGAAATAAATTCAAATAAATTGTAAATGAATTCGATTTGTTTCGTTTCATATCATATTTTGGGTCCTTCTGTGGGAGTTCTGTGAGTGACCTTTTTTTCCTAAAGAACCCCAAAATCTAGCTGGCCACTGGGAGGTTCATATTTGATACGTAGTCACAAGTATTTGGATTATGTTACTAACCTTGGTTAATGTAACAGAATACGACATAAATTACATTGTACAGCTTGTATTCAGTAATCTGTAATAAATTGTATTATAGAAGCACCCACACAACACAGTCCACTCATTGAAACACAAGATTCAGTTTCCCAACCAATTCAAACTGGCAATTTACTACTTGTGCACATCTATATCCTCTGTCCCCTGCGAAAGGATTTTCTCTAAGGCTGGTGAGACTGACGAGTCGTACACAATGGCATACCCCAAACCCACAGTTCATATCACATATAAGCATAATTCATAAATAGGACATTAAATTATTAGCTGATTAAATTATCGTAATATATTACAAATAATTTGTAACATTCTTTATTCACAACAAATTTGTGATATGAGAACAATAACATCATGCATAAATTAGTATGAATATTTGAAAATTGCAAAAGCTGTATAAGCACACAATACTATGTATTTGACAAAAGGCTGCAATATTTTGTATGGCCACTCGGTGTCGCACTTGGGCTAAAAAAGCCATGAAACATTTCCAGCACAATTTGGCGAAAGCCTCCAGGGCTTCGCGAGGCTTCGATATTACATAGTTTACCCCCAGCGGGGCTGGAATATCCCTGCATGCTCTGCGTGCAGTTGTAAATAGCTCCTGTTGTATTGTTGTTGTAGTTATAATTATAGTTGTATTTCATTATTGTGTTTGCCGGTGTCTTATGTGCATCCTGTGCGATTCTCTCACAAATTTAACATTATGTAAATTACCCACTGCACGTGTACCATAGTCTGGCCTCCATGTGTTTTCCTACTGTGTTTAGTGGGTGCCTGTTACATCACTGTTTAGCACTATAACTAATAATATGCGTTTAAAAAATAGTTTTTTAAAGACCACGCTTATATCACGACAAAAAGCTGAAAAAAAATTTGCGATCGATATTTTTACTAGATGTAATGAAAAGAGGAAATACATTGCCATATTTAATACATATTTATTCAACATTATTCAAATCTTTCTTAAGATAATTTTATTCAACTGTTTTCTGT
>JAODUD010000015.1:13653631-13690399 GCA_026784285.1 Stomatorhinus walkeri | reverse complement strand
TGTATTTGTGCTGTGTGTGTACCCGGCCGCATTGTCCCCCTCTGCATACTGCAATGCATTGTATTTGTGCTGTGTGTATACCCGGCCGCATTGTCCCCCTCTGTATACTGTAATGCATTGTATTTGTGCTGTGTGTGTACCCGGCCGCATTGTCCCCCTCTGCATACTGCAATGCATTGTATTTGTGCTGTGTGTGTACCCGGCCGCATTGTCCCCCTCTGTATACTGTAATGTGTTGTATTTGTGCTGTGTGCATGCCCAGCCACATGGTGGCTGTGGCTAACTACTCCCAACTCATGATGGCCAAAATGATACTTCATGAACCATGAGCTGTATTTTTTTGACCCCACTAGATGGCGATTTAAAAAAAAAAAAAAAGCATGCCCCAAAGTAATCCAAGAGCACCATCTAGTGGGCCCCAAAAATACAGCAAATTGTTAAGGAAGCATATTTTTGGCCACCACAGACAGCTCTCTACTCTGAGCAATAGACCACCTTGTGTGTGTATGGATGTGTGTGTATGCGCTTTTAGTAAACACAAGGTTTTTCAGAAAAGCATGAGTCGCATAGTAGCAGGACTGACTGTTACAGTCATGTTACATACAGGTTGATATACAGTGGTACCTCAGTTATCGAACTCAGAACTCGCATTTCTTAAAACCAACCAACCAGTTCGAAAAAAAAAATACCTAGAGCTCGATCTGAATCTCAGAAGTCAAACCGTGAATGCTGACTTAAGATAACTTGTACGTGCGGGAAAATGAGTCACGTGGCATTTTTGTCAGCGGAAACAAAAGCTATTCAGTCTCAGCTGAATACATACATTCAGACAATGATAGATAGTAACAGTGAATATTGTATAATAAAATATATTTTAAAATAAAGACTTATTTTAATATTAATAAACCATTAATACATTTAATTATAATATTGTCATGTTGAGCAAGGATGGAACAGAGACAAAGGCGCAGATATCAGGGTATCGGGAAATATGGGGTTTAATTACAGGTAAGGAAGGCAAAACACAGATGGAAAATACAATGACTGGGGAAACAAATTAAAACGCGGACGAAATACAGAGGACTAGTGACAACAACCAGAAACAGCTAATCACACAGGGATTCCACACGGGGTTAACAAGGGGGCGTGGCACACAGAAGGAATGGTCTATCGGGGCAGGACATTCTTTGGTTTCATTTTTTCCCCTTAAATTACTATTCTAATAAATGTGCTTAGATGTGTTTAGTACAGTATATGCTCTTCCTGTTTTATCCGGTTCATTTTGTGCTAAAAAAAAAAACATTTAGGTGATTTTTGGGGACCGGGAACCAATTAATTGGTTTTCCATTATTGATTATGGGCAAAATTCTTCCAGAACGCGAACTTTTCAGGATTCGATACAGAGTTCTGAACGGACTAAGTTCAAGTTCCGAGGTACCACTGTACTTTTAAAGATATGTAACTAGCTATGCAGATGTGGTCATCCCAGCTATACAGTAAATGGTACCAAACAAGACATTTTCATTCCCTTACTAAAATTACCTCCTTGTCACTTAGAATCCATGGCCTGTAATGGGAGTCGAGTAACTATATTGGATTGGTTTATAGAAGTATATTTCTTAAAAGGTTCAATAGTCACACACACATACGATCTGTACTGCAGGGTGCAGAAATCAACACATCACTGACTTTAAATGTTTGTTGAGTGTAAAGACCCAATTCTCATTTTTTTCCTAACCTGGCAGAAAGTGCATGACGCCTGTGCTTCTATTCATGTGGTCCAAAGAGAACCAGTAAGTGTTAGTTTTGGAGGCCAATGTGTGCTACTAACTCACACACTCAGTCAAATTGGTGTGATATTCCTGTGAATTGTGAGTTCAGTGTAAGATTGAAAATTGGTGACTGGGTAAATTTTAGAAAGGCTTTTTAAAGTAATGATCGGCCTTAGTTTAACCACAATCATTTCACCAGTTAGACCTTGACAACAGAATGGAAAACAGCTCTGCCTCTAAACGATGCCTAGGCAAAGAATCGGCACAGCAACCACCGATATAAACCGGAGTACAGCTTTAATTTCAGACTGCAATACAGGAAGTGTGCCAAAAGCCCCCCCTCTGTAATGCAGTGTGACAGTCCTATTTCAGCAGAGAGAGGATGTGAAAGCACTCACATAGGGCAAAGTAGAAACACCAACACAACGATCGGACAAAAGGAATTTAGAAACTTAGCTCTGTGAAACTGTCCCAATACCCAGGAAAAATACCTTTAAGTAGATTGTACGTTGCTTTGATAACATTTTATTAACCTTTGTACAGGGTACGTAGGAATTCTTTCGTTATTACGAATCCCAGCTTACTCTAAAAACACACACAAATACCAAGGTGAAAGTGAAGCTTGGATCAGAGTGCGGGGGCTGTCGTTTATCCAGCAGTTCCTGGGATAAAGGACCTTTACTCAAGGGCCCACAATGATATAATAACCCCCATCAGTCATAGGATTCAAACTGGTAACCGTCCAAACAAAGCACAGACACATGGCACAACACAACCACACAAATCTGACAAATTGAAAAATTGTACATGTAAGCATTCAGTACCATCCAAGAAAGCGAGATAGTCCAAAACAGCACAAGAAGTCAGCATACATCAAATTCATTTTAATGAGAGCAATTGGATTTCCAAAACAAAATACAACACGGAGAGGAAATAAAAAGTATATGTCTGTCTTTTGAGGACTAAATAACAGTCACAATATCAAAATTTAAACAGACAAACCAACTCAACAGTACAGTCACCAGATAAGCCCAGGATATAGCCGTTTACAACAATCAACCATCGATGACTTTGCCCTCAAGTGAGTTTGTACTGCAATCCATTCTGGAGTCTGTATGACAACCCCATCTGTTAATGTCAAAGTGTATGCCATTTCAATATCAGAATCAAAAAAAAATTCAACAGAACACCATATTGTCTGCTACCTCCTCTGACATCCTTGTGTAATCTTGTCACATGAAGAAAAAAAGAGGGAATAAGGAGGAAACACAAAAGCAAATCCAATCGACATTTGACAGTCTCTCTGACGTAAATTGTGGTCCTTGTGATAGAGAAAAATCCAGCAGGTGAGCGAGAGCAATGGGAAAGGAAAGCAAAAGAAGTGTTTGTATGTGTTCCTGAATGCTACTGCTATGAAACCTTTTCCAAACTGACATAGGACCCCCCACAGACTATTCCTGCTACCAATTCAGCCACCCCAGTGTCAGCTCAAGCATTCTCTAGCACTACACTGCAACCCCCTCACTGGCTGCTGCTTTGTCTCACTACACTGCAGATCTAGTGACAAAGTTTAAAGATGAGCAGAACATCATTACATAAGGCAGTGGAGGAATTATGAACTCATATCTGTACCAATTTGCATTCCAGCTTATGGGGAACTTTATTTACTTTAAATTGTAAAAAGATTTTTTAAAATGTTGATAACGCAAAATTTTCTGCCCTGTTTTGACAATAGTGCTTTTCGGATATGTATTCAAAACTTAGGAAAACAATCAAAACTGCCATGAACGACACTATGGCTGAACAAATTCACTATTTAGCATTTGAGATGTTTGTATAGTTTTCTGCTCTTCTAAGTTAATGGGAATAAAGCTTAATGTCAAATAGACTAAACGCACTACAATAGCAAACTTTTAAACTGGGTCTTTGTAGTTCTGCAGGGTACCTGGGGAACACCGGGCCCTACAGCGACTCCTGCAGCACTCCACATGATGCTGCAAGAGCAAAGGTACCAGCTTGCAAAACAGCAGCCAGCACAGAGAGCTGGCTCATGAATGAGTACCTGCTACGAGAACTTTGAATGCAAGTAAGCAGGAGAAAAGCAAGCTGATCTGCACTCATACAGATGGGAAGAATGAGGTGAAGCTGACATGTACGAAAGCATACAGGTACATACATGTATAAAGCTGAAACAGGCTAATTCTCTTCAGTTCCATGTCTGTTCTTAAAGGATTGCCACCATGTTTTCTGCTCATCTTAGCGACAGCTTGTACATACTCGACCAGATGCTTGTTAAAATTTCCTCTATCCATCGTGTACCCAAGTACAAAAAAAAAAAAAAAAACATCCGTCCTGACACTGTTGTCCACCCCACCCCCACCCCACCCCAAAACCCCAGCTATACCCAGGTACAAAAAACAGGCCATGAAGCAGAGACCCCAGTTCATGGTGACAAAGTAAAACCAGAACTCCTTCCCCTGACAATTTAAGCCCTTCCATCAAACACCTTGATATAAAGACCCTCCCCCCATCTAAATGTGAAAAGGTTCCTACATCCCCAGATTTATTCCATGCTTCTTTACAAACCCTCAGGTCTCACCATCTCCCCATACCACCCACCCACCCCCCAAACCACATCTCTACCAGAAGTCTCGGCGGTGATAGGCATCAGGGTCGCAGTACTT
This sequence comes from Stomatorhinus walkeri, assembly GCA_026784285.1. Lineage (NCBI taxonomy): Eukaryota > Metazoa > Chordata > Actinopteri > Osteoglossiformes > Mormyridae > Stomatorhinus > Stomatorhinus walkeri. The sequence continues at coordinate 13,685,943 of JAODUD010000015.1, read as the reverse complement.
TGTCACCACTACCCTGTTGGCAAATTTCCTGCCCGTCAGCCCTTGCATAGCCTTCTGGGAGTCAAACACCGATGTGAATTCCACGAAGATCTGAGGATGACAAACAGACTATTAAGGCTGTATGCATTACTCTGGGGTAGCTTCCAGGATGTCAGACAATTTAAAAGTCTGAGTAGTTCTGGTTCAGGAACACTCAGAAGAGAGAGTAAATGCCTTGCCGCTTACCTTCCCAGTGCCGGGTACCTCCAGGCCATCTACAGGCCGGGGGATCTCAATGCTCTTCACCTGGCCATACTTGCTGCATTCGTCACGTACATCCTCGACGATCTCCTCATACTCCTCATCATCCAGGAGCTCCTCAGGGGCCACCATGTTCATGAGGCAAAGCACCTCGGTGGGCAGGCCACCCATCTGCACTACAGAGCTACTCATCAGCCCTGGAACCTGCAGTGTCACTGGAGTCTGGTTCATGCTGCTCTGTAGGGGAGAACAGGGCAGAATCAGAGAACCAGACATGGCTGAAAGGGCCACCCAAGGTGTTCATAAGAGTGGGCAGAAGAAACCCAACCCGGGACTCACCAGAGAGGCGTTCTTTGCTCCCACACTGGCTCTCTGCACAAGGAGCTTCTTGTCACCCAGCTGCATGCCATTGAGCCCAGCGATTGCCTGTGAAAGCAGATACGGGCTTTACAATTGGCCTATACACCCAACAAGTGGGTCTGAGGAAGAATCAGAGCCACGGAGGGGCGGGTGTAGCACACACAAGCTTTACATAAGGTCTGTAAACAAGGAGACACCCAAGGAAAATCAGACTCACAAAGTAGCCGAAACAACTGAAGATATTCATGTAGAAACAACGTACTCATTACCACCCCCTACAATGACACAGAGGCCTGATACCAGAAAGCCCCCCCCCCACAATGAGGACCTCCAATTAATGCCAAACAACTGCAAATCACATCATTACAAACAAACTTAGGGGTACTTATCCTAGACGTGTGTGCCATTAGAATACAGTCAGCACAGAGAAGATCACACCACCCAAGCGCCACATACCTGGTCATTCAGGTTGGTGTCCACATACTCACAGAAGGCGTAGCCCTTGGACAGTCCAGTGGCACTGTCCTTCACAAGGTTAAAGGCCTTCAGGGGCCCAAATGAGGTCAGCAGCTCCTTTACCTGGGAGAGTGCAAAAAAAGTCCCATGAGTGATAACATTAGGAGACTTGCCTTCTGTATAAATAAGCAGCTGCAAAGCCAGGCAACACAGACCTGATCATCATTGAGATAATTGGGCAGACCACCAATGAAGAGCTTATGAGCTGAATCAGGGACCACAGTAGACACCACTCCTGCAAAAAGCACAAGAGAACTTTACACTCATCTGGCAGGCTTCACAAAGCTTGCACACAGGCCATCCCTACACGTACCTGGATCAGTTCTTCATAACCATGTAAATTAAAATGAGAAAACACCCTGTAGAAAATGCGGAGTATAACTACCAGGTATGACTTGTCTGAAAACACAGAAGCTGCATGAAGGTAACATTCTGAAAGCGACGACTCCGATCCATAGAAGATTGGAACCATTTTGCAACGAAAACATTTCCCACAAAGACGCCAAAGCTTCATGTTTAGAAGGGCTCCGTACACAGAGTGATCTTACCTGGCACATACACACTGGGGTTCTCGCTCATGCCAGGTAGGGGCTGGTAATCATGAGGCCGGCGGATCTTAAGGCTCTGGCCATGGAAGATAATTCCATCGAAGGCCATGGCCTGGGTGGTTTCATCCACTGAGCGAAACTGCAGAATGAAGCAGACAGCATTAGCTGCACACCGCATAGTAGCATCACGATGATGTACTACAACCATGATTCAGAGATAGAGGACAAGGTATAAACCCATAAATAAGCAGTCAAAGAACGTGGCGAACCTCAAGGAAGGCAAAGTTCTTGTCTTGATTGATCTGAACGGCAAGGACTGGATTTCCAGGGGCCTGGGTGAGACCCCCCAGACGCATCTGGGCATTGAAAAAGTCCATCATGGACTCCTGAAAGCAAGCAGACAGCACCCATGTTCCCACATCTGTGACGGCTTACAGAGAGCAAGTGGACATTTCAAGAAATTAGTAGTAGTAATAAGCATTAAAATTTTAGAAGTCAAAAACTGTTTGCAAAGGAATCAATACTCAGATACATTTAGCCTTCTCACTAAAAGACCCTTAAACATCAAGCAGAGCAACCACCTCAGTGATGCCGAAGGGGATGTTCCCCACGTAAAGCCGGCGTGCCTGCCGCGTCATCTGGCTGCCCACCACAGGAACAGGGGTGGGGGTGACTGCCAGACCATCCGGGGTCATGGTTGGCAGCAGGGCTGTGGCTGGGATTTGCCCAGCAGCTGTGGATAAGAAAAAAGGCAGAGAGTGAAAACAAGATGAGAGATGGGGAATGGTCATAGGCAGAAAGGCTCCAGAGATAGTCCAGGGTCAGAAAAACACACAAAGAGCTCAGAGACAGACATTATGTTACTGGCCAAAGCAAATTAGGCAAATGGCATGAGACACACTGACCCTGCATGGCTTTGTACTGCATAGGAGTGATGTGCTCAAAGCCCGGAGGGGGCACATCCCAGTACTTTCTGACTTTCTTCTTCTTCTCACGGTGTGGGGAGCGACTGTCAAGAGACAGGAAACGTGAAAGGCAGCAGAGACACCAAGAAAGAGATGCACATGGTACATGAGATTAAAGATGACTTTTAAAAGCAAACTACATTAAGGACATCTGTCATCCTATTCACTGAAATATACAAGTGTAGCACAAACCTGCTCAGTGTCAATATAAGCACAAGCACACATTCATGTAAACCTCAAGGAAATGGGCCAGTGTGCCATGCAAGAATGTGCTAAAAAGCTACAATCGGCCTAAACCCAGTTTAAGAGATCACAGACAAGCTACCACTTGGGATATAAACTATGCAAGTATACAGCACGCATTCATTCCCGCAGCCTAATGCAACACAACCAGACTAAATGAGTGATCACTGAAGGTCTAGAACACACCCACACTACACTTCCTGCCACTCAGCTCGGGCACAGTATGTGAATCAGCCATCTAAGCCTCTGGGTTTGTGAGGGGAAGGTCGCTGGTATGAGCTCTGGCCTCAGCAGAACAGTCACATATCCATGGGCCCTTGAACAAGACCCTTAACCATCAGCTCCAGGGGCCCTGCACACTGACTGGCCCTCCACTGCAACCCTCAAGCACGCTCTGAACTGCATGTGTGTTTCATGCGAGATTGTTAATCGCCTTAGGGAAACCCTATGTATCACTATTCTATCACCAATCAAGAATTTCTTTGGAAAATTCATATTTCACTAAGAGGGCAGCATGTCAGTTCTAAACATATGACCACTACTGTGTTCAACAATTGAAGAGTCTGATATTTGCAGTCTGAGGTTTGCCCACACTGGAAGGCATATTAGGGAATCGCTAGTATTCAAAAGGAGTCCCCAGCTAGGCAAACCCATTTCATTACTAGCATGACCGACACGTGCACAGTGCAAAGTGCACATGAATGAAAAGAGAACAATTCAACAAAACCCTCATCTGTATTCTGTTTGTGCTCGGTGACATCTTTGCCAATATTAACACCTAGAATTACTACCCAGTTCTTGTTTTTTGCTTGCAGAATCACAGGATTGCGCTAAATTTAAGAGTCAAGACTGTCATAGACAGGTGTGACAATAAGGTTTATGACTCAAAATTCGACTTATGTTTTTGGTACAGCAAAATAGGCTTAGAACAAATTTGCTAAAGACTAAAATGTTGGTTAATGTGAAAAAGCAGCATTCAAACGTACCCTATAAAGTCAAAAGTAGTACAAAGCTTGAAAACATTGGGGATCTTTCTCAAAAACTAAGTAAAATATAACCAAGAGATGTTCTTTGCTAAAAGTTTTAGCAGCTTGTACGTGCAGTTAGCCCTGAGCCAACCCTCTACCTATATATGCATCAGCCCACCATACAAATAACCCTACATCCAGAGAAATATAAAATTGCTGGGAAGTGAGAAATACAAGCAGGTGAAACGTAGTTTCAGAAAGATTTTTAAATAAGCAAATGCCTAAACGTAGTTCATCGTGCTTTCTAATGTCGCATAATGAGCTATGCAGTAGTGACAGTATTATTGCGAATCCTTAAAAAAAGATGTCCAGACGCAAACAAGCACGCATACTGATTTTGGGCTTGCATGTTACACATTTGTCCTTCCTTTACTTAAATTATTTGCACTACCAGTGTAAGTCACATTGGGTACCGCATTACCTCACAGCGATCTCTTGGGGTTGGTTTTGACTCTGCGTGCTGAAATGGCAGGGGGAAAGGAGGGTTGCGTTAACAGACGATTAAACTAGCAAGTTTCTTTACAAAACAGTTGATCCCACACAAAGCTACAATCCCGAATCGCTGCACTTTTCCGGCCTAAACGCCGGATAGCGACGTGGAGCATAACACTCACCTGCGCCTCTGTCTACGATCCTTGCTGTGACTCCGCCGATCTCGGCTCCTTCTCTCATGGCTTCTCCTCTTCCTTTCCCGACTCCGGCTGCGGGACGGGCTACGACGGCGGTGCCGATTCTCTTTGTCCCGTTCTATGGAGGACGGTTTAAAGCGGACACCAGAGTACAAACAAACAAACTTATTAACTGAATTTCAGCAAACAGAGCACTGGGCGTATTGATATTTAACCCACAACACTCAGACCCGCAGCCGGACACCGTTTAGCGGATTTCGGCCACCTTAAATCTGGAGCGCCCAACTCCCCACGGCAAAAAGCACATGGGCCAGCGGGGCAAACTCCCAGGCTCCCAAATAAGTAAAGAGTGGCAGAAAAAAATCAAGATAAAGAAAGCAGAGTGTAAATACAGCCTTTAAGGACCCACCGTGCTTGTTTTCGGTCAACTGCCTCTCGAATTCGTCAAACTCCGACATTTTGGATCCGTGGTGGAGCGGAAGGTCGGCCGGCCTGGGAAGAGTTAGCTAAAGCGGGCGTCGTTTATCAGGAGACGCAAGTCCACTGCTATGAGTTTTAAAACTGCACAATAGCTCTGAACGATCTTCGCAAAATTAGCTAAATCGGGGAAGGTTGGGAAGAAACAATTCAATCAGAAGTGGTTATCAGGAAACAGCCAATTAAGTACTGGCGAAGCGAGCGTTTTGTTTTTTTTTTTTTGTCTCCGACGTTAATCAACTATCCAGTCTTACTGATCCCCGGCGAAAGCCCAAGCTCATTTTACACCCTCTGAATCTCGGCGAAAGATATAAACGCCGTCGCTAAAGCCGCGAGCGCTCCCAGTCACTTAGTCGAACGCACACTTAATTTTTTGTTTCCTGAGGGACGAAACGCGGCCTGCCGCCTGAACTCGCCGTCTGCCCCACTGGCTCCCGCGTTGCCGGAAGTTTCCGTCGTAAAGCACCTTTCCTGTCGCTGCCCGGTCTCAGGTGAAAACAAGCGGGCGCCACCTGCTGGCTTGGATGACATGATGCAGGTCACTATTGACGTAGCACATTTGTTCATTTTCCGCCAAGTACCGCCTTTTTATGCATCCCCAACACACACAACGACCCACTAATTGTGACAGCGTTACACCCGTGACACAAGATAATTTACAACGCCATTCACAATTATTGGCACCCTTTTAAAGATCAGTAAAAAGGATTAGAAAAAAATCACCTTTTGGTGAAGCAGCTTCATCTCACACTGAAAAACTAATAAAAATCCAACCTTTCCTTAAAATAAATCTATTGAGAAAAAAAATCCTTCATGAAGAAATAATTATCTTTAACAAAAACACATGAGCCACGATTATTGGCACCCCTGCTTTTACTACTTCATATACCCTCCCTTTGTACAGTATAACAGCACTGAGTCTTCTCCTATAACATTTTATAAAGTTGGAGAATACCAAGCAGGGCATCTGAGTCCATTCCTCTTTACAGAATCTCTCCAGATCATCCAGGGTTCTAGGAACTCTCTTGTGCACTCGACTCTTCAGCTAATCCATAGCCCTAACCATAGCTTACCTCGACAAAGTAGCTCAACTCGACAGAACACCGGTGTGCTTGCCCCTGTCTGTTCTATAATGTTTGTACGAGCCCTCTCATCGATACTTCACTGAGTCTGCCTTGCTAAGTTTCTTACTTGCTATTTTAGTGGGTGAGTCTCTTGTTGCGCTCTCGGGGACTTGGCTATCTCCGTTGCCAGCCCCTGTGTGTGTCAGTGGTCACACGTTTTAGCTAATGTACTAGACTATTAGGATGTTGGCTTTGTGCTATCGCAGATCGGTTGCTGTGCCGTGAACTTTATCGGCGAGCCTTTGCCTGATCAAACTACTTAGCTGGTTTTCACTTCCGCATGAACTATTCGTCAGGCATGGCTCTAAAATACTCATTGGCGTGGCTACGCAGCCTGCAGAACAACTTTCTTAAACCGATCACCTTAAAATGCACCAGCACCTTGGCATTTTGCATCGTCGGCCCAAATACAGCCACAGAGGCACACGCAGGAAGTTTGCCCGCTATCCCCACTCAAACAACACTGACTCTGTCTAGAGCTGGACCCGTAATAATATTGATCGACATGTAGTGATGCCCACTGCTGACTATAACAACCTGTACAACCTAACATTAACCAAGCCCCTTGAACATCATTGCGCATTCAGAAAGTCATCGATTGCTTTGTTTAAAGTGCTGTCTCTTAGCATCAAAGGGCTTTTCATTAATGATGTGATCTCTGACTTGGGTTTTGATTTTATGTGTTTGACTGAGACATGGCAGGTTCCAAATGATTTTATCACACTAAATGTAGCTACGCCACCAGGCTATGTATTTATTGATAAGCCCTCTGTGTCAGGGCGTGGGGGAGGATTGGCTATATTATATCATTCCTGTTTCAAGGTTGTGTGCGTGCCCCTGCAGGATTTCTCCTCCTTTGAGTGCCTTGCCCTAAGTTTTACTGGTAGTCTACCACTTCTTTTACTTGTTGGCCTCCTAAAGCATCTCCTGTCTTTATAAATGAATTTGCTGAATTGCTTTCCTCTGTGTGCCCTAAGTATGCATCCATTCTAGTTCTCGATGATTTTAATATACATGTCAACTCAAACAACTGCAGATTTGCTGACAATTTTCTTGATATGTTAAGCTGCTTTGATATTACCCAGCATGTAAATTTTCCCACACACACAAAAGGTCACATTCTAGATCTTGTTTGCACCAGTGGTATATCTCCATCTGATCTTCTTCCAAAAGATCTCTCTGTCTCTGCCCACGTGGCTAACCTGTTCAATGATGCTGTTGCTGAGCCTCAGTGCCATCTTCGCCCCCCCAAGCTCCATCATGTACAGAAACACTAAAAATATTGACACAGCTGAACTAATATGCTCAGTGCAATTCCAGTTCAAAGATGAACCATTTAACTCATGCCCTGATGAACTGATATTACTCTACAACTATCTAGCACTTTATATTAACTTGTCCCCCTTAAAACACTCACTGTCTCCTTCTTATGTTCTGCTCCTTGGTTTACACCTGAGCCACGCAAAATGAAGCAGCTGCAGCTGGCCGTCAGCTTAGCATCTCTCTCAGCAAAAAGACTGGGTTGACTGACCACACTCAGGCATTTAAAGATCATGTCTTGGCCTAAAAGGAATCTCTTAATGAGGCTAAATCCCTGTATTGCTCCACACTTATCACCTGAGGTCAGAGAAACCCCAGAGCCCTGTTTTCCACAGTCAATTAGTTACTCCAGCCAACTAAACCCTTTACACTCACCCCCTCAATAGGTCTCTGTTGTGAGTTTCTTAACTTTTTGCAAAACAAAATTAGCACAATTTATAGGCAGCTTAAATCACTCCCCACTACCACCTTGGGTGACGTCTCCACTTTGCCTACAACATCGGCTCAGTCTCTTTCTTCTTTCTCAATTATTGATAAGCATATTGTCCATGATCTTGTCACTAAGGCTAGGCCCACCACCTGCCTCATGGACCCCATGCCCACCCCGCTAGTTAAAATCTGCCTGCTGGCTCTCTGGCCTATTCTTGTCCATAATAAAAACATCCATCTCTTTGCACAGGCTTGGTCCCCTGCTCTCACAAAACTCCAGCTATCACTACAGATCTGAAAAAAGCTGGGTTATCCACTGATGATTTTAAAAACTGGTCGTTCCATTTCCAACATGCCTTTTATTTCCAAACTTCTTGAGCGCACTGTAGCCACGCAGCTTCAATATCGCCTGATCTCTTGCAGTCTATGTGAGGAGCTGCTCATTGCTGCTGACTCGGGCCATGTCAGTATTCTCCTGCTTTTAGATTTCACAGCTACTTTTGACACGGTCTGCCACAACACACTACTCACCCAGCTGGAAACATTGTTGGGCATTACAGGTACTGCACTTGCCTGGTTTACATCGTATCTCACGGGTAGGGAAGAGTTTGTATCTATTGGTGATTTCAGGTCCCCTAGTGCTGCCCTCTCACATGGTGTCCCACAAGGTTGTGTCCTTGGCCCCCTGCTCTTCATCATCTACCTCTTCCCTCTTGGTCATATTCTCCATCATTATGGCTTAAATTTCCATTGCTATGTTGATGACACACAAATTTACATTCACACCAAGCCCTCCCATTCCCTCTCTCCCTTGAATCTGGTCACTTGCCACAACGACATTAGTAAATGGATGACACACGACTCAACCATGATGAGACTAAAGCCATTCTTATTGCCACACCAACACTGCTGAAAAAGATAAATCAGTCACAGTTTTCCATACCTGGCTATTTCACCACTACTACCTCTGAAGTCAATAACCTAGGTGTCATCTTTGATTCTTCACTGTCTTTTGATTCCCTTATAAAACGTGTCTCCAGAACGGCTTATTTCCATTTAAAAACCATCTCCAAACTCTGCCCCTCACTTAACTTTGCTACTGCTGAAACCCTCAATCATGGCTTCATAACCTCCAGACTCGATTACTGTAATGCCCTGCTCATTGGTCTGCCAGCAAGATCATTAAACAGAATACAACATATCCAGAATTCCACCGCTAGACTTCTCACCCATATAAGACCATGGCAATATATCACTCCCATCCTCCATCAGTTATACTGGCTTCCAGTACAATCTCAGATTCAATTTAAAATCCTTCTGCTCATCTACAAAGCCCAGAACAACTTTTACCCAGCTACCTCGCCGATCTTCTCACCTTATACAAACCCACCCACACCTTATACTCTACTGATGCACACCTTCTATCCACCCCCTCTGCTCATCTCCGTTCCATGGGTGACTGGCCATTTAGTGTGACTGGCCCTAAACTCTGGAACAACCTCCCACTTGCACTATGTACATGCACTTCACTTTCCATCTTCAAATCCATACTCAACACTCACCTCTTCACTCAGACTACTCTTGACTTTTTGTGATTTTCTTTTATATTTATTTTATGTTGTTTTGGTTGATGTCAATCTGGTGCTGGTGTGTCTCTTAATCAATATGTCTTTGCTTCTACATGATACCTATTTGTTGTTTATAGTGTAACTACTTTTATGTTTTATGTTTTGCTTTTACTTTATAGTATCCTTGGGGACTTTCAAAGGCGCTTCAAATAAAATGTATTTTTATTATTATTATTATTATTATTATTATTATTATTATTATTATGAATCAAATAACATATAACCCAGTCCTTGGTATCCCATACCATAGCTACTGCTGCCAAAAATGCCTTACCTTTCAATGTTTGGAGTTTCTGTGGGATTAAAGGCTGCCTGGTGGTTTTTGTGGTCTGCACAGGATGAAGTAAAGATGGCATAAACACAGAGTAAAAACAGTTCTGTTTTTAGTAAAGTCCAGTGGGAAATATCTTCATGCCCCAGATTGCCACTGACAACTCCTTCACAAAGGATCAAGTATTTTGTTTTATCGTTGACCAGGCCTTACTTTGAACATGACTATTTCCTCCCATGTGAATCTAACAAAAATACCTAACAAAAATAATTAAGGTATTACACTCAGTGACAAAAAAGTTAGCCACCCAGATGGAGTGGTGGAAATGAAATGAATCTGCACGTGGTAAAAAGTCATGTGACTGTATTAAAATATCAGATAAAAAACGGACAACAATAAATACAGTTCCATCGATCCAACCATCCATCCATTTTTTTTTCACTTATCCGGAGTCGGGTCATGGGGGCAGCAGTCTAAGCAGGGATGTCCAGACCTCCCTCTCACCAGCCACCTCCTCCAGCTCCATCAGGGGAATACCAAGGCATTCTTTGGCCAAGCAAGAGAAATAATCGCTCCAGATAGATGCCTGAACCACCCCAACTGGCTCTTTTTGGAGCAGAGAAACAGCGGCTCTACTTTAAGACCCTCCAGAATGTCTGAGCTCCTCCCTGTACTCATATTTTTGTGGGGACTGTCCATTCAATTCTGTGGGCAAAACCCTAATCCCAACAATGACAACATTAACTCCTACCTAGCCCTAACCTTAACCATAAGTAACCAAACAAAATACAAACAAACAAAGTCTTTTGCAATTTTTTGTTATTTCATTGCAGTCACGTTGCACTTTTATAAAATTAAATTTCCCCTTGTGGGGACCGAATAATGTACATTGTCCCCACAATGTAATGTATACCCTGACTACTCACTCACACACACACACACACACACACACACACACACACACAACTGAAACCTTTTCCAATATGATTAACAAAAAAAAGCTTCCTGTGTTTGAGGCTGCCAGACCAAACCATGCAAAATTTTGCCTTGAACTATGTTAAAGTGACGTGATTGGCTAATGAATGAGTATAACCAAGACCCCATTTATTCTGCTGCTAAATGCATGTTAAAATGAATTGCAATTTTCATTTTTACCCATTGTTCTCAAGCAAAAACTGCAATTAATGGATTAAACTGATTTTTCTCTCACCTTATGAATGCAAGTTTGATTATGCAAGTAACACCTTGCTCCATGTTAAAAAGTTAAATTAACACGTGCAATTGTGCTACTCTTTTAGTCACAGGATAGTGGTCAGTGTATGGAATATTATTTAGCACTTCATAATGCATAGAGAATGTAATCATTAGGACTCTTTTATGAAGCTGATGAAAACTGTAAAGAATGACCTTGTAATCATTAGAGAATGCAGATCATTTACTGCTGTGCACAATGTGACAAAGAACAAGTATGAATGAGCACCTTGTGTTGATTTAGAAGTATCTGTATCTGTTAGCTATTTTGTTAGCCTTTAATGTATGAATATGTACTTTATTAGTGCTGCAGCTCATCACTATGTTGAAGAACAAATGTTTTATTAACCCCCTAGCCAGACAATCTGCAACAAGCAGAAGCTGCCAAGGATTGCTACTGAAGGAAGGTATTCGCCTGAGTTCACCAAAAGTTCATGGCTGGGTATTCAAAAAAACTGAGTAGAGATGATTACGTCACCCTTATGCTCAGCCAATGCACCAAACAGTAAAAGAGATGATTGACAAACTTATCATATAGGGGTGTGGATTAAGGGAGAAAACAACAATGGTGAATGGTTGAGGGAATGATGATGCTTAAGTGATGAGCTATTGTTACACAATAAGAAAATGTATAAAAATTAGTGTAAAACAGTATCAGACACACTTGTAAGCGTCCGGCCTTGGATGTAACTTCATTGTTGCAATAAAGGCTGAATCTGAATATCTACAGAAGCGGCTGCTGACTCCTGATTGGCGGGGAAGGAAAAAACTACAAAATAATTTGGCATCATGAACAGGATCGGAGAATAGACCCTGGGAGGCAACCACCTGGTGGAGGAACCGGAGCACTCCCGTCTGCACTGAAGGGGGCGCCCTAAGGACAGGTAAGAAAAGGTTTTCATTATTGCATAAAAAGATAGGGAAATAGGACAGGGAAAAGGAGATGGGGGTGTCTCGGAGGAGCCGCCAGGCAGGACTTCCCGGTAAGGGTACTCGCTGACCAAAAAAGAAAATACCACTTGTGTAGTATTCAGTGGGCCAAGTGTGCCTGTGGTGTGAGAGAAATCCCTAAAGGAAGGGTCACGTGTGGATATTGCCCCAGAGAAAAACGCTCTAAAAGATGGGACAGTTTAATCTGAGGGTTTGGGATATTGTCTCAAGGCAAAGAGACCTTGGAGGGTTAATAGTGATTTAAAGGTAACTCCCCGAGAGAGGGAACGGTCTAAGCTAAAGGTTCTTGAGTTACTGTTGTGAGGCCTGGGTTGTTTAGAGACACTACCCTAGAGACAGGGGGTCTGTTTGTTGTTACCCCCTAAAGAGAGGGGTCCGTTCATTTTCGTGGAGCAGAAGTATTGTGTTTTTGAGGTAAAGACTGAGGTAAAGAGAGCCTGTGTAGTGAAAATGATTCAGAAATTCCACCCTAGAGAAAGGGGGTTTGTCGGTTTTAAGTTATGAGGCAAAAGGACTGTTACATTATAAAGCAGTGCATTGTTTAAGGCAAAGATAATTTTGAAATAGATAAGGCCAGAGAAGGTCTGCATGGTAAAAACTGTGGGTAGCATGTTGAGAGAAGAAGGTCTGCTGGATTGGACTGATTGTTTTATAAAGAATACTGTAAGAGGAAAAGGTCCCAGAGTGCATTTAGTTTAATGGGGAAAATTTATGAGCTAGTGAGGAAAGCGAACATACATGGTTTTGGGCCAAGACAGAGGAAGAGTGTGTAGAATTAGCAGATTGATTGAGCATTAAATGTGCAGAAATAGTTGTCTCAGTAATAAAAATTCTATAGAGTCTAAATTAGTCGGAGGTGAATTGATAGGGACGCAGAAGGAAGTATTTGTGAGCATTAATGCAAAAACATTCTCTGTAGTATTAGTGTGGGTAGGTTACTGTAAAATTTGGACAAATCTTAAACTTAAAGCAACGGTAAGACATTGCAATTGGGGAGTACAGCATACGATTAAGCACGCAAGGGAAGAAGTGTATAATTAGGGAAAGTTTTGACCGGCTGGAGATATGAGGAGTCATACATAGATGCATGGCACAGGTGCCTGAGAGAAGCAAAAATCAGATAAGGATACTACAGGAGACTAAGGATATTACAGGAGACTAAGGATACTACAGGAGACAAAGGATATTACAGGAGACTAAGGATACTACAGGATATAAGGATATTACAGGAGACTAAGGATATTACAGGAGATAAGGATATTACAGGAGACTAAGGATATTACAGGAGACTAAGGATATTACAGAAGACTAAGAATACTACAGGAGGCTAAGGATATTACAGGAGACTAAGGATATTACAGGATATAAGGATATTACAGGAGATAAGGATATTACAGGAGACTAAGGATATTACAGGAGACTAAGGCTATTACAGGAGACTAAGAATACTACAGGAGACTAAGGATACTACAGGAGACTAAGAATACTACAGGAGACTAAGGATATTACAGGAGACTAAGGATACTACAGGAGACTAAGGATATTACAGGAGACTAAGGAAAACACATTTTGTGAGACAGCAGGAGCACATAAACTTTGAAATACAAAGTTAGGTTTCGTCCAGGAGAGGGAGCAAGTAGAAAACTAAACAAAATAATCTAGTTATTCATGGAGGTAGTGACGCGAAAGTTGAAGTGGGAGAGCACCCATATTTAAAAAATAAAAATAACAAGTGGTAGTAATGCAGAAGGCTGATATACCTGCTGGACACCCCTAACCCTCCATATAAAGGATGGAGTCAGTTTCAGCAGAAGTAGACAGAAACGGAGAGTGAGGAAGGAGTAGAGGAGGATAATGCAGATCATAGAACAATGGGAAGCAGGACGGCTGTGAGGCCCCCGATAGGGACACGCCGATGTTCCCCCTGGTGGTGAAAGGAGCTCAGACATAGTATGTGCCATGGGCAGTACAGGATCTGGATGGCCTGCTCCTCAGATTCCCAGTCCTGGCAGACTGGGCTGGAAAGTGGATGGGAGTATTTGAGGAGGGAACTATGGGGCCGCTCCTGGTGATAGGGGACATAAAGGCAGTTCTGGCTCATGTTTTGGGGGCAGACGAAATGGACAGACTGGTGAGAAGCAGTGGCCAGGCAGTGGTGACAGAGACTCCTGTGAATGATGCACGTCACTTTGATGATTAAATGCTAACCTCCGTGACTGAGTGTGGCAGAAATGAAGGTGGAGCCCATAAAGGAGGGGGAGAGCCCAGCTGCTTATCTGCAAGGCCAAGTAAAGCGGTGGAGCACTGAGACAGAGCAGGACCTGCAGAATCCGGCAATCAGAGATCTGTACCGGAGGGCACTGCAGGATATACTCCCGAAGCCAGTGAGGAGCAGGCTAAGGCAAGTGATGGGGCTTATTACTAAGCCTGAGGAGCAGCTGATCCACGCTATTGACTTGTACAGAAAGGAGGAGGACTGCTAAAGAGCGTGAGACGGAGCTGACAAAGAAATTGAGTCACCGCTGAAAAAGAAAAAAGTCCAGGCACCAGTGGTTGCTCCAGACCGAAGCCCCTGTGGACAGCCAACCGTCTCCGGTCGCTGGAGCTCCCCAGGACACTAATTCGCCTCCGGTCCCTAATTGGAACAGAGTAAGTAGGTACAATGAATGGGGATTTCCTCAGAGGGCATCCATTTACCTACAAATTTGATGATCCCAGACTCTGGAGAGACTGGGGAACAGGCTGTTTCAGCTGGTGTGCTGGAGCTGAGATCAGCCTGGACACACCTGTATGTTCCAAAATCTTGTTTAGTAAAAGTTCAGATAGGGGATTACTGATATGTCACTTATGGAAGGGAGAGTGAAGCTTGCAAATGACTGACATGGAAACTGAAAAGGGAGCAGGGCGTCTGCTTCAGGAGCTACAGCTCCATTAAAATTAAGGTGCTGGTGGATTTCAGAAATTTTCAATGTAAAAAAAGACATGAGGGAGTTACAAAAATCAGTAGAATACATATGGGAGAGAAAAAAGTCCGGAGGCCTAATAATATTGTTAAACAGAGCAAAGAGAGACTTATAGTTACATCAGGGGTGGCCAATCTTATCCGCAAAGGGTCGCTGTGTATGCGGGTTTTTGCTGCAACTCCCTTATTAGATCACTAATTAGAGAACTGATTGGCTGAAGAGTCCTCACACCTGGGTTTGAACAGGTGACTTACAGGTTATCCCAAAGACCTGCATACATACTGGCACTTTGCAGATAAGATTGGCCACCCCTAGGTTACATTAACTAGAACAGATTAAACCAGGGAAGTATGTGGATTTGGCTGAGGCAGTGCAGTTCTTGTAAAACAGAAGATGATTATTGTACAGTTCTTTGTGTTTGCTGAGTCCAGTTTTCTTGAAGAGGCGTTCCAGTTCATTTAGCTCTAAGATGGGGCAAGGTGAGAGTGAACCATGGAGCTGAGCGGGTGTATGAGACTGATTGAAGTTTGATTGGAGCAAATGTATTAAGTAGGTTATGGAGATTGGAATTGTAGTATGAGACCAGTTCATCAGGGGTAGATATGCTATGGGTATAAGGGAGGTAATTTACAATAGATGAAAAGATGTCAGGATTAATATTACTAATTTTCCTAAATGCAATATTACGTGAAGGAGAAATTTTGGAAAGTATTTTATATTGAAGGTAAGCAGATGATCGGAGAGCGGGAACAGATTGGCTTTGCAATCAGAGGGGGTAACACCAGAACAGCAAACCAGGTCTAGGATATGGCCTTTGCAGTGAGTAGGGAAGTTAATATGTTGCTGAAGTCCAAAACTATCCAGCCAAGATGTGAAATCTCTGGAGAGGAGGTTACTGTCATTGTCCATATGAATGTTCAAGTCACCAATGATTATAATATTGGGGGAGTGTACTGAAAAATGAGTAAAAAGAGCAGTAAAGTCATTTTAAAAAATCCTTATTTGGCTTAGGTAGTCGATAAACAGTGCATATAATACTGGGAGTGGATCCTGGGAGCTGTTATGCTGTGATAGCGTAATCAACCGAACAACATCAATGACTGGAAGCTCAAGACAGGGAGGTACTTTATACACCACTGATGAGGGAGCAAACAAAAAGAAGTTGGAATGAGTCACACAAGGGCTGAAATAAGAGGCAAGACACAAATTAGAGCTACACAGGAGAGAGAGCAAGGCATGACAATTATTAGTGATTGAATTATTTCATTATGTAAAAACATTAGGTGTCATTATTTATTGTACTTATCACACAAAATTAAAGTATTTTAAGCAATGTTATTGTATTCAACGTGGGTGCATAGGTGTGGGTACCAACAGTGATGCTCGCTAGAAAGGGCTAGGAGCAGCTCCCACAAGTTCTCCCCATGACATTGTGGAGTTTCCTCTGGGTGACCCAGTCTCCATCTCCACAGTCCAAAAATGTGCTGAAGTAGAGTTACCAAATTGACCATAGATGTGACTGTATGCATGCCCTGTGGTGGGTTGGTGCGCCATCCTGGGTTATTCCCTACTTTGTGTCTGTAGCTGACAGCATAGGCTCCAGACCCCCATGACCCTGATTAGGACAAGTGGGTACAGAAAATGGATGGAGAGATGGACTGCTCCTTAAAGCACTTAAAGCCCTCTATTATACAAACCAAATCATGGCGGAGGTTTCGGCTGTTAAGTCACATCACTATATGGTATATTATTACTAAAAGGAGAATCTTCTGTCATACAAGACCAGACCTAAATGATGCTTTGAGCCACATTATCAGAACCAAGAAACTTATCCTGAAGAAAACTTTTATTTGTTCATAATACAAACTCGAAGGGGGGGGGGGGGCATGAAACAAGTACCGTGGAAAGCTTTTCTAGAATAGCACTGGAAAATGTGACAGTAGATTAAACAATTAAAAATGCTGACAGGCTGAAATCACCCTCTATAAAAGGAGGCATGAGATTTGCAGGCAGGACTGAGGCCAGTACAAATAAATGAGATCAAATTTCATCACATGGAAGAAAATGATTTAACCACAGCCTGTCATGTTGGAGAATCAGCACTCTGACGAGGAGAGCCTGTAACTTGACAATAAGAGCATGAGTGGACAAGGTACAGACAACCCTTTCACATAAACCTTGGCCAAAGCATTTGTGGTCTGATACAGTTTTAGATAATGTCAAAAGCAAAGTTTTCCTATAAACAGCAATGTGCTTAAAGTGATATGAAAACACAGAAAATGCACCTCTCTCCCCATACTGAAGGCTACCTATAAAAATGTGTTTAATCATAAAATGAGTCTCAAAATAAAGAATCAATTTAAAACAATTTCCCAAGACACTCTCCACTCAATGCAAATAAGAATCAGTTTATTAAAAAAATAAAGTCATTTCACAATCCAAAAAAAAAACAAAAAACTGGCAACTTTAAAACTAATGGATTATTGTAACATGCTGGCCTTTTAGGTAAACAGTACATTCTCCTTTTGTGAAAGACATGATCCCACATGAAACCCATTCCCTTGCCAAGAACAGCAGCAGACCAACAAATGGCCTGCCATACGTATATGGTTTCCAACAAATGCAGGACTTTGCTGTACAGAAGGCAGGAGAGAGGGAAGAAATAATTGGCGAAGTGTAGGACAGTGCTATCTTGACTGAATTTAAAACATGTAAATGAGCTGTTTAAAACCTGCCAGCATCCTGTTTAGCTTTGGGGTTGAACCATGTGTGTCTATTGGGGAAAAAGTTTTCAAAAGGTGGAACAGAAAAAGTGTCAGACACACGGTGTTAAAAGGAAGCTGCAGCCTTACATTCAAGCCTAACACACAAAGAAGAAGAAGAGTGGACAAGAAATAGGGGATGTGTGGTGTGGAGGGGCAGTGAACGGGAGGCTTCAGAAGTTATTGAGTTCCTGCAGGGTTTGGTCGAGGGTGGCATGAAGCTTGAGGTTCTCCTCCTTGGCAGCAGCCAGTCTCTCTGTAAGAAACATCAATGATGGAGAACTTAACTGCAGACTGAAATTCTACCTCATCCAAGCCACATTCTTTGTGGTTAGAAGAACATGCCCAGTCAGTCACCCAAGTATATATATCTAATGTGTTGGTCTGGAGGCTGCAGGCAAATCACAGGCAAAGTTTGTAGTTGGAGCTGCAAAAAAAAAAAAAAAGAAACCACACACACACACCTTGCTTACCATTAGTGTTAATACATATATCTGAAAACGTACTTTTGTCTGTCCAAGGCCCTAATAATTTAATTTTATATTATGCACTGCTCAAAAAAAAAAATCAAAGGAACACTTTGAAAACACATCAAATCACAATGGGGAAAAAAAATCATGCTGTATATCTGTCAAGATCCGCTCGTCCGAGCCTCATGTGTGCCACGCCCCCCTCGTTACCTCATGTCGGATCCTGATTGTAACCACCTGTTGTCAATCCGTGCCTGATTGTCTCTTGTATTTAGTCCGCGTCCGAGTTAGTCTCCCCAGGTCCATCATTTTGTTCTAGTCCTTGAAGTCACTGTGAAGTCATCCTGTCTACCTGTTTCGTTGTCAATAAAACCTTCTGCCTGCATCATCGCTGCCTACCTTGCCTGCTTCTTGCTTGCCCGACCTAAGTATAGATGACAATATCTATACTGATACGGATGGGTAATGTGTTAGGAATGAAAGGATGCCACATCATTTTAATTAACCTACAGAGGCTGAATTCACACCGGACATCAAAGTGAAAAAATGATGTGGCAGGCTAGTCCATTATGCAGAAATTTCATTGAAGCAACTCAAAATCATACTCAGTAGTTTGTATGGCCCACACGTGCTTGTGTGCATGCCTGACAACATCAGGGCATACTCCTATTGAGATGACGGATGGTGTCCTGGGGATCTCCTCCCAGATCTGAAGCAGGGCGTCACTGAGCACCTGGACAGAACATTCCTCCTTGCTAAAAGGAGCAGATATCGGTCCTACTGATGGGTTAAGAACCTTCTAAGGCCCTGTTCAGCTCTCCAAGAATAACTGCCTGTCTCCTGGAATCTCCTCCATGCCCTTGAGACTATGCTGGGAAACACAGCAAACGTTCTGGCAATGGCATGTATTGATGCACCATCCTGGAGGAGTTGGACTACCTGTGCAACCTCTGTAGGGTCCAGGTATCACTTCATGCTACCAGTAATGAAACTGACAATAGCCAAATACAAAACGAGTGAAAAAACAATCATAAAAGATGAGGAGGGGAAAATGTCAGTGTCCTCCACCTGTTAAGCCATTCAAGTTTTGGGGGTCTCATCGTTGCCCATCTAGTGTTAATTTCATTGACACCAAAGCAGCTGAAACTGATTAAGAACCCCCTCTGCTACTTAACTGACCAAATCAATATCCCAGAAGTTTAATTGATGCTATACTCTGATTAAGTCTTCCTTTAATTTTGTTGAGCAGTGTACACATTATATACATATATAAAAAATTATACACGATTATTGATATCTGTTTTATTTTAGCGATAATTACAAAGTGCGCTAATGCGGCAACGCTACCGTCTCTTCCTCTGTTGCAGAGGAATTGTACTGCTTCATTTAAAGTCCCACCCATAATCTCTGATTGGCTAGATGACAAACAACTAACAGCCATTCACCACTGAAGCCTTGCTGTCACTCATACACGTCACTCAAGCACAGCGTGAAGCACCAAGGAGAAGAGGAGAGCAGCTGAGCATGAGACCTTACTGAGGACTGAAGGTAAAGCAGCTCATGTTTCCCAAGTGAAGATAATACAATCCTGCACACTGAAAGCACCACGTAACTCTTTTGAGCGGTTTCCATAATGAAAAGCCTTTCCGGTTTCCCGGTTATAACAATGAAATGTCGGAATAACAAACCTTGTTGCAGTGATAATGTGGGCATGCAGTGGGATATGCACGCATTATTACTACCTGTAATACCCAAGTGTTAACAATAGAATTACCAGGGCTTATGAAAATTTTCAAAATACTTGTATATATAGTAGGATCACACATGCACATATCAGGGCTTAAATTACAGGTGGCCTGAGACCAGAGCCTAGCCTGGTGCGAGAGGTAGACATTGGCCTAGGCAGCAAACACGCACACACGCATGCACACTGATAACAAGGGAGGCCAGCACTCCAACTTTGATTGCCCAAAGATTTAGGGACTTATAAACAGCAGAGTGGACCTCAAGGACAGGGGTCTCTCGACTTGGCACACAACCCCCTCCCCAGACATCCTGCCTTATATACCACTCACCCAAGAGATCAATACCCTAAAGAAAGTTTCTTTTAAGTTTGGTAGTCATGAGTAAATCAATATACAGGGTATACAAAAGCCAGTCTCAATATACAGATACGTTATGTTTGTGTGTGTCCTTAGACAATCTTAGTGTTTTGTGTGCCACCCTTATAACCATGTTCACGGAGTATCACCTATTTTACCCCTTTACACTTAAACACTTATAAATTTGAATAAATTTGTTGTTTCCAGATGTGCAACTTATATGGGTATTACCACAAACTAACAGCCATGCCTATCTAAAGAGAAGATGTGCTGTTTTAATGTGAATGTAATGTAATGTCTGCACAAAGTGTAACATCTGTTGAGGTGCAACCCAAAACACCTGTATCATATACTGATGTGAGTCAGTAACATACATAATACAAGTAATTGTTAACCATTGCCTGGATGAGTGAACGCTGGTGCGTCTTGCTGCCATTACTCTCCGGTACTTTTCCAAGTCATTTATACTGCTTTCTTCTCTGTATATTGAAACTACCGACTGTAGTTACTTCTCGGCCAAGAGATTTTCCTCTAATCTCTTTTGCTATCGTCGGTGATTTACTTTTGATTTATTTTTGCAATTGGACCAAAATTAGCTTACCGTAGTCTCCACTGCAGGTCCCCTCAGGAGTGTTTACCTGGGATGTTTGGTTCTGACAGTGATGTGGGTTGGCAGTATTTATGTTTTGTCTGCGATTGTCTGGACTCTCCTGTCCCTCATCTATCAACCTGGTGCTGGACTTTTCCAGTATTCGTCAGAGGAGCTTCTCCGGCTCCGTTCTCACTTGTTACAGCCTCTGCCGGCAGAGTTGCTCCTCCATCCAGCCATTACTTTCCTGCCTCGTACGAGGTACATTCATCGGGGATCTCGCTGGCATTTTCACTTTGATATCTCCAAACTGATACAATCCTACCGGTCCACCTCTTGACGCACTCAAAGTAACACCGGCCGTGTTGTAAACCACAGGGTATTAGCCTAGCCAGCCTACCCAGGTCGGCTAACAACTTCGACAACCATGACAACATCCCTGTCAGCTTTGGATTATTAAACATTTGCTCACTTATGAGCAAGGGGCATCTCGTCCAGGATCTCCTCATCGACCGCAAGTTAGATCTTCTATGTTTGACAGACTTGGCAACAACCTAATGACTTTTCACAACTCAACGAGGCTACTCCACCAGGGTTTGTTTACATCTCACAACCTCGTGGCTCTGGCCATGGGGGAGGTCTCGTGATAATCTATCGTGAAAAGTGGAAAGTCCAGCCGATGACTGTTCCTGGCTACAACTCCTTTAAATCAACTGCGGGTCAAATTTCTGGTCCTATTCCTACCGTAATTGCCTCTGTCTACCGCCCCCCCTAAATCCAACTCGGACTTCATAAATGACTGTGCTGATTTTCTTACGTACTTATCACCTCTCTCACCCAATACAATACTTCTGAGTGATTTTGATGTACACATGGACATTATCAATCATTCTCTCACTAAAGACTTTGCATCTTGTCTGGAGAGTTTTGGTTTTCAGCAGCATATAAATTTTCCTACTATTTTCAATTACTTCAAAATTCTGCTACTCGTATTATTACTCAAACCCCCTCTATACATCATATCACCCCTGTCCTGCAGCAGCTGCTCTGGCTCCCGGTACATTCACGCATTAATTTCAAAATCCTCCTCTATATGTTTAAGGCCATCCACAACCTCGCTCCTCCATACCTGTCTGATCTTATTCACATTGCTACTCCCTCTCGTTCCCTCAGGTCTTCCTCCTCTATTCATCTCATCATCCCATTTGCCCACCTTGTCACTATGGGGAGCAGGGCATTCTGTTGCTCTGCTCCCTGACTCTGGAACTCCTTACTAAAAGACCTTAGAAATATAAATTCCTTTTCTCAAAACATCTGTTTAAAAGTGCCTACTCTCTGTTAATTATTTTAGTTTTATATATTGTTTTAGTTTTTGTAATTAGTTTTTATTCTGATTGTTCTTCATTGTATAATTTCGTATGGTGTCCTTGCGTACTTTGAAAGGCGCCTTTAAAATAAAATGTATTATTATTATTATTATTATTATTACAAATTGTATGAAGTGTGAACCTGTGAAGCTGGTATGGCATGTTTGGTGTCAAACTAATGGACAATAACTCCTGATTCCAAATCTGGTCAGTGGTTGCCATGAAAATGGACGTATCCAAAGTTATACCAGCTTATTGAAAATCTTCAGTAAAGGGAGAATCAGTCAGGTCATAAATCCCAAAAGGATTGGGCCAGGAGTCGAATTCTTGGTCATCCCTATTCATGAAATTTAGACCATAAAAACCTGGCAACTCAGAACAAAGGTGGTGGAAAGACCATCAGCCCAAGAACAGAAAAAAGCCCACCAGCCCAAAGAGAAAGAGGGAAAGAGCATCAGCCCAGGAGAAGAGAAAAGCCCTCCGGTGAAGGGCCAGCTGGACAGAGAACTGCAAAGACAAAGCTTCACCAGGAGAGATAATCCAAGGGGCTCCATTCCACTGCTCCAAATGCCACGCTTTCCTGAGTGCCATCATCATCTGCTCATCAGCCTCTGCAGCCAACTGCCAAACCCCCCCCCCCCCCCAACTCTGCAACCAAGTAAACCAACTTCCTTTCATTCTAACAACCTAAGCTGTTCTGTTGACCAGCTATATGATGTACTGTGCTTGCTTTGCAGAACAGTATTTCTATTTTAAGGTTACTCATTTAAATCTGGTCATTGCACTTCCATAATTACATTATTTATTTCTATTCTGTTATTTCGTATTTGTTGTTTGTGTTAGGTGTAATGTCTGTCTTATGTTAGTTGTAGTGTTAGTTAGGAATAAATGCATGTCTTTTACACAACTTCAACCTCCGTTCATTGAGTGCTCACAATAGTCCCTGCCTCTGTGCAATCTGGCTACAACATTCTGGAACCTCAAAATCGCCTGTAATATCAAGAGATTCTCTCATCGGCCGTGAGAGGTGCTTTGCTACCAATAGTTCACATTACCTGGTGATGCAGCTCGGTGCACGAGCCTTCTAACCCAGGTTACTAAGCGATACTGGTAATTAGTGAATCCCATTTAAGCCTCACATTAACAGACTCACTTGAGTTTGGAGGAACCAACCATTCGGCATAATTCAGGATTAGGCAATAATCGTCATTAAATACTAGTTAATTAAACTTTAATTTTAAAACATATTGCTGAAGACATTAAAATTTACCTGAGCTAATAATTCCTACAGAGGGTATGGCACAGCTTCTTACTACCAGCCTTGTACATCAGTTTCTGGGTATACATACAACTGTGTATAGGTAAGGGGAGCCACAGAGTATGATATTAGCAGGAAAACAGGAATGGCAAGATAGAAAAGGAAGCAGGGACAGCAGAGCAGCAGCAGGGAATAAAGTGGCCTCACACAAAGTTCACACAAATGTCTGTACCTTCCAGATTATCAATAGTCTTCTCCAGTTTTGCCACAGACCTCTCCGCAAACTCAGCACGGGTCTCAGTCTGCAGGAGACCAACCAGGCATATGAATACCAAAACCATTCAGGATTCAGAAAGGCCAGAGCATACCTATCCAGCTGCTTTACTTGCTTCACCTTCACATAACAAAATCAAGATAACAGAACAAATTTATAACGGACACCTATATAAGGAAGATAAACAGACATTTTAAACAGTTTTGATCTAGTACTTTCAGAACGCAAGGAAAGGAAAGTAGCCATTTTCTATGTTACTCTATATTAAACAGTAACTGAGCAATGCTAAAACAAATCGCTTGGAGAAGATGAAAGGCCATCAACTAGGCCAGAGGCCAGGACCTTTTTAAAGCAAAGAGCCATTGATCATAAATGTCTGACAAGATTTACAAAAGAGCCACAATAGATAGAGAAGAGGGTTGATTTTTAATGCGATATTGGTATATATGCATTTAACACAAAAACAAAACTACTAAAAGTACTTAAAGAAAAAATTTCGGAGTGGGGAGGGGGGCTCAGTTTTACATCACTCTGATGCATAACAGTTCACTAATAAGAGTTGGCTCGTTGGCGAACGACATATCACAAGTAATGAGGCATGAACTCTTGGGTCAGTGAGCTCTTTGCATGTCAGCTTCCACGTTCATGGAAATGCAGCTCACTCATTTCTGGTCTGTGAAAAATGGCATTGTTTTTATACATGCCGTCTGCAGGACTTATGATCAACGACGTACATCACTTTTGTAAATCCTTCTCCAAAGTACCAACGAGTAAATTAGAGAAGGGCTTTAAGATGTTTGGCTTGTCTTACATCCATGGATACGAAGGGGAGTCTTATTTGTTCAACTTTGTGACTGGCGTTTTACATTTTAAGCTATAGCTTACTCCAATAGACGTTACTCCCGGACAGTGATGGTGTATGCATGTGGCAAAGAAGTAACTATGAACATCCTCAGTCATTCTAGCAGAGAATGTAATGATAATTTGTCAGAGTTCTAATTAAAGCTGTTCAGTATTCAGATTTGTGTTATATAGACTCATCAAAGCTTATGATATACTGCCATAAAACGAGCCATGGACATGCTGCAGCGAATGCTGTCAGACAGTGTTGTGAAAATACGCTGTATAAAAATTGAATATTTAGGTATTGTATTATAACGTATTTCAATTATATACAGTTCAGTAATTTAATTTGTACAGTACTGTAATTTGAAAAGCATTTGAAACGGTTCTACTATATTTTGCAATCAAAATTAGTGTACACTGTCTGTTTTATCACCTATTATTCATGTAAGAAATATACACGCGTCAGACTGACATGAAGAAAAAATTGGTTATATTGATCATCCGATTATAATTATCAATTTAGCGTCCCAGGCAGACGTGTTCACTGTAAGCAGTAGAGTAAAAAGTGGCAAAAAATTATATGAAATGAGAGTATAAATATGTTGGATTTGCCGAATTTCCCAGAGGCGTGAATGAAAACTTAAAACTCGATTGTATTTTGAAGATGTGGTATAAAATAGCTTTTTTAGCTTCTGAAACACCAGTTTATCCTTTCTTGCACTCACAGTTACTCAAACCGGAAGCAAGTGAGCTGCATTTCACACTGGCAGATATGACATCACTGCAATATTATTGTTTATCGTCCCAGGAATTACTGCAATTTAACGTCCAGCAAAATTTGTTATCGTGACAGGCGTAGCACTGCAGTCCTTTGGCCTTCACTCTCCACTTCACTATTTGTAGCTGTGCTGACCGAGCAGTGCAAAATGTACTCACGACTCATTCACATATAGTTAAAGAAATATCTATATGAAAAATATTAACCCATAAATATTTATATTTGCGAAAAGTATTATATTATGCTGACATAAAAATGAATGCGTCAATTGTTCTGCGAAGAGGCATAGCCTAGTGCTCAAAGAGCCATACGTGGCTTGCGACCCAGTTTGCCGACCCCTGATCTAGGCTGATGTGGATGGTCACACTAATAGCTGTGCTTCTCCTGCCAGAACATGTTTCAGGCTGCACATGCACCTCACATGCACACGTCAGATTCCTCTCAGTTACAGTATACATCACTGGAATCACATGGGCCAGAGAAACCTCACCTCCTTGAGCTTTTCATACAAGATCCTAATCTCCTCTTCATACCTGTCCTCCTTCTGGGAGTACTGCAAAGAGTGGGGAGGGCAGAGAGAAAGTGACATGAAGAACAAACATGGACAAGATGATGAGGTTCAGAGGATAAAGCCCATGTCAGTAGAGAGTAGAGTCCCCAGATGTTACATTCAGAGCCCCATTCAAAGACAGCTACATACCAAGACAAGGCAGATACATACCAATTTCTCTTATGCTTTACATTGTTATGATTGTCTAAGCATTCCACAATTCATTTTCCATAAAAAGCACCTGCTTAAAATACGATTCGGTAAAGAGATCAACATCAGAAAATGCTAAGACAAAGGCATGCAAAGAACACACCATCAGACTGCAGTATTTAGACACACCACTAACAGGATAAATAAAAATGTGCATTTACTGAACTACACAGTAAACTGTAAATAAAAGCTTAACACTTTACAAAAAGGATACAAAACACAAAAATTGCACTGCTACAATTAACCTACTGCTCAGAAAAGCATTTATTGCCACACTGCCATGTTTGATCATACTGGACTTGCGCTTCCAAAGACTAAGTTCTCGGTGATGTTTTTCAGCTTGTCTTCCAACACTGTGCATTTGCTATAAGTTTCAATTTGGTTTGCTTTGGTGATATGGTTTTATCATTCCACAAGCACTACACACCATAGGAAAATGGATGCCTAGTGAAAAGATAGGTGGACAGTCAAAAGTTGGGAAACTGGTCACATAAAGAGATTCAGGAACAAATAGAGGATTAAAAGACAAATGCATTCATTAATTAGGACAGCTCATGAAGAATGGTCGGAGGGAAGGCCCAAGTTATAAAGACAAAGAACAGGAGCCAGATATATGAAGTACAAAATGCTGGGCTGACTGAGTATGCAATTAGGATTAGGTTGATAGCTGTCAACAGGGAACAAGGCCTACATTCATACCAAGACCTGATCTCTGCTTGGAAAAGCAGTGTTGTCCTGGTACTCAGCGAGGAAGCACAAGAAAAGCAAAATACAACAGAGCAAGTAAGCAAATCATGTTTGCCTACATGACAGAATTACTTCAAGTTTACAAGCGGCATTGTCCACTCAGATCACAGAAGGCAGGTTTCCTTGTCGTTCCACACAAAGTGAGAGTGGGCTGTAAACAACAAATTTAGCTTTTTATAGCACATTTTCACAATACTACATAGTCTCAAAGGGCTTTACAACATCCCCACCCAC
This sequence comes from Stomatorhinus walkeri, assembly GCA_026784285.1. Lineage (NCBI taxonomy): Eukaryota > Metazoa > Chordata > Actinopteri > Osteoglossiformes > Mormyridae > Stomatorhinus > Stomatorhinus walkeri. Next base: position 13,658,813 of record JAODUD010000015.1, on the reverse strand, counting down.
AGTCCCCAGTAAGTAAGCCATAGGCGACAGTGGCAAGGAAAAACTCCCAAGGAAGGAAGGAAGGAACCTAGGGAGGGATCAGACTCAAAGGGGGAGCCCATTCTCCTGGGGCCGACAGGGAAAATCAAATCAGAGAGATGGCTAAGTGGCAAGTTACACACTCTTAGTCATAAGATTTGAGCACAACCGGGGAGCAGGGAGGTGGACAAGCCGGTGTTGGTGTTCTTTCAGTTTGCCAAGCAACCAGTGGTAAGGCAGCTGGGCATACATGATGACACAAGCAGAACGGTGAGCAGGATGCAAGTACGTCATGGGTAGTGACGACATCACATGTAGCAGGGTGTGCAGGATATCTTGATAACTTGAGGTCTCCAGGCAGCACAACACATGTAGGAGTAGGGGAAATCAAATTAGCTACTTGCTCAGGTTGGGGAGACCAGAGACAGTGCAAATACTTAGGCGAGTGCAGTATGTAAGCTCCGGCAGATATGGCTATGGCAGCATAAGTAGGAGAGAGAGAAGTGGAAATACAGGCACAAGATTGTGAAGCTAGAGTGACAGCACTCACTGTTCAGTTTAACCAAAGCCAATGGCACCGATCCGCACTCAGTTCTACACCTCACACTACAGGTCTAACTGGAGGTGAGCATTTGGCTAGAGCTAAAACTATAGTCCCTATAAGCTAAACGTGTGTTTTTAGTCTAGTCTTGAATATTGAGTGAGCCTGAAACCCGCACATCTGGTGTAAGACCATTCCACAGCTGAGGAGCTCTATAGGAGAAAGCTCCACAGCCTGCCATAGCTGTTTCTACCCTGGGTACTAACAGATATCCTGAGCCTTAAGAACGAAGCAAGCGTAGAGGATTGTATGAGGTCAGCAGATCACTAAGGTATTCTGGTGCAAGGCCATTCAGTGCTTTATAGGATAATAGCAGTATTTTATAGTCAATCCGAGACTTAACTGGTAGCCAGTGAAGAGAGTATAAGACAGGTGTATTGCAATCAAATTTTTTAGTGTTTGTGAGAACTCTGGATGCTGCATACTGTACAAGCTGAAGTTTATGCAAGGATCCAGATGGGCAACCAGAAAGGAGGGCATTACAGTAGTACAGTCTGGAAGTCTTAAAGGCCTGTATTAATTTTTCTGCATCACGAAGGTAGAGCATCTCCCAAAGCTTTGACTTTGGTGACTTTAGAAGATTCATTGTTCACATGGGCAAACTGTTAGCGATCAGTTAAATAGGAGTGGAACCAAGAGAGGGATGTCCCCGTAATGCCAACTACACCTTCTAACCGGTCCCTGAGGATAATATGGTCCATAGTATTGAATGCTGCAGTTAAATCTAGTAATACCAACAGAGATATACAGCCACGGTCAAAAGCCATAAGTATATCATTCATTACTTTGACTAGAGCAGTTTTTGTGCTATGGCCACATTGATACAATTCATTAGTATTCTTCTTCTGTAGGAAAGACGACAGCCGACAAACTACAACCTTTTCCATGATCTACCAAATGAATAGAAGATTTGAGATAGGTCTATAATTTCCTAAAACACTAGGTTCAAGATTTGGTTTCTTTAGGATGGGTCTATTAACAGCCATTTTAAAAGGTTTTGGAACATATCCAAGCCTAGGAGATGAGTTTAACACATTTAACAGGGTAGTGCTAAGCTGCAGTACAATTTCCTTGAAGAATTTTGTATGAATTGGGTCTACGAGGCTAGTAGAGGATTTACAGGAGGAAAGTAAGCTCAAAAGTTCTGAGTGTTTTATAGTAAGGAAAGATTCAAAAATTACTGGTACTGTAGGCATAAGACTAGCCGGAGGCTGGCAGCCGTAAATAGCTAAGGACGTGCACTGGATGGTCTGTCTAATCTTAGTTATTTTACCATTATAAAAATGTAATAAGGTTATCATGCTTAAGAGCTTGCGGGACTTGTGAGTTGAATGAAGAATTCTGTGACATGCATTTAAATAGGAATTTAGAATTGGTTTTGTTTACGTCTATTAATCTGGAGAGATACACAGACCTAGCAGTCACTAGTGCTTGTCTGTATTTATAGAGGTTCTCTTTCCAGGCAGATTTGAAAACTTCTAGTTTAATTGAGCGCCATTTTATGCTCTAGCTTGCGAGATGCCTGTTTGAGTTCATGTGTATGATCAGAGTACCAGGAGGCAGGTTTCTTATCTCTATGCTTTATCTTCTTAAGTGGAGCTACAAGATGTAGTGTGCTACAGAGGGATTTTTCCATGTTTGCAGATGCCTGTTCAAGTTCATTTACACACGATGCTTCAGATATAAGGCTGTGGAATGTTATTGTAGTTGGTTCAGCAATGGAACATCTGATTCTGTACTTTGGACCTGTGGTCAACAGGAGGCTATACTGGATTTCAAATGTTAACAAGCAAAGCATGTGAGCGGAGCATGAGCGAGGAGCGGAGCGGGCGGAATTTCGTCAGAGCGCGGAGTGGTTTTTAATTAAGGCGGGAGTGGTCACTCTGTCTCGTTCGTTTTGCTCCGATACCGCTCACACTACGATTCTGAGGCGTGTCCAAATTACCCAGAATTCATCTTATCAAGACTGTTACAAAAAATTGGCCGAGATGGAATTCAGAAAGTATTTCACAAAGGAAACTGATAAATCATACAAGTGTACTATTCTTATCAAATGTATAGATGACAATGTAGAGCAAAAACAACAATGTGCTGAAACCGTTTCAGTGAGTAAAGATTCACTTTGGAATCACTTTTCTCAGAAACATGAAAGTGCTACACGGACAGGCAGAATCCAGAGCAAAACGTGAGCAAGTTTTATATGGTTGTAGCATATCAAGTCTATAAAGTAAATAAAAGTATAAAAGCCTATAAATTAAATATTGGTAATCAAATAGTCATTGAAAGTAGGTCGAATTAGATGTTTTCATTTCATGTAATGCTGCCAGTGAAATTTTATTTTATAGAGCAGCAAACAAAAAAAAAAAAATCAGTAATTTAAAACATGGATCATTAGCCTGTATATTCTTTAAGCTATTATGCCCACTGATTCCTACATTTTTAAGCCTATTTTTGTGTGGAATACCATTGCTAAACCTAAAGGCTTCGGTTTAAGGTGACATTTGCTAGGCATACAGATTATTTGTCCCTCTTTTAAACTTGAGTGAGCGTGAAGCGATTTGACTGGAGCGGGAGGAAATTAGTTTACCGTTTTAAAAATACTGACCCAAATCCAGATTGGATCGGATCAGATTAGATCGAATCGTGATAATCGATTCTAAATCTTGAGAATCGGAATTGAATCGATTCTTGAAATTTGAATCAATACCCAGTACTATAGTCGGGCCTACTCATGCTTGTAACCATACCCTTGATTTGATTATTAGTCATAATATCCTGGTGGAACATGTATCTATTATACCTCAGAGTCCTCTGCTTTCAGATCATAACTTGTTAACGGAGCATGTGAGTGGAGTGGAGCGGTGATAATTTCCGCTCTTCGCTCACAAGGCTGTTGGCTCTGCCTGCTTCTCCGCTCCGCTCAACACCGCTCTAGTTAGTCAGCAATTTGCCTCGAGCCTATGAGCTATGCTTTTGGACAGGAGGTCAGCACCAGCCCGCAATGGGTGAATACCATCCCTCTTCAAAAGCCCAGGCCTACTCCAAAACGTTTGCCAGTTGTCTATATAACCCACACCATTTATCAAGCACCATTCCAACAGCCAGGGATGTAGTGAGGATAATCTGCTGTACATTTAATTGCCATGTCTAGCAGGGATGGGGCCAGAGCACGTTACTGACACCCACATCTTCATTGCAAAGTTGCACACCTCTTTAAAATTTATATATTTGCCTTAGTGATCTCCAACTGTATTTACGCTTACTGTTAGCCAGCACTTTTAAATTTGCCGAGATGTTGGTTGCTCTGGCACCAGGGAGATACTATAGTTGCTGGAGTCGCTACTCTCACATTTCTTAGCATAGAATCACCAATTACTAGAGCACTTTCAACAGCTGTCTCAGTGGGGAGACTGGCTAGCTATTGCGGACATATCCGGAACCGCTAATACTGAATCAATAAAACTCATTCTCCTCAATATCCCATAACGTCTAAATATGTCCCTCTAATACTACAATCTTCTCTGTCAGCCTAGCTACTAACTGACATTTCTCACATGTAAACATACCGCTAATCACTGGAGAAGAATAACTAAAATTGCACTCTGAACATGGAACAGGAGACAGTGTTGTACTCGTGTGGAAAACCATTCTGCTATAGAGCCCCTATATTGTGGAATGGTTTACCAGCATATGTTCAGGATGCTGATACGGTATCAGCCTTTAAATCTCTACTGAAGACCCATTACTTCGGTTTAGCTTACCCGTAACCTAACATAGCTATGGCTGTTGTTGCTGCTGTACATGTCTTTTTTATCTGCTATGCTTGTCCATTTATGTGTCAACGCATGTTCTGTCCATTCATGCTCTTTGCTTTCCCATATGTCCAGATGGTGCCCAGGGTGGGCACTATCAGAGATGGAGTCCAGATTCAGTGCCACGGAGGGGCAGCAACGTGAAAGGGACCTACGAACTGCATCATCATGGGTGCAGCCTTCATGGCCACCCGACAGAACCCAGCGTGGAGAAAAGTCTTATTGATGGACTTTGGCCAAAATGGATAATGGACTCATTGATGGACTTTGTCTTCAATCTTAAATCATAGCTTATACCTACCTTTGAAAACATCCAATCTTTTCCATTTTCAGTAATGTTAGTATGCCCAGGGTTATTTTATTCTCTCCTTACTTGGGAGTTTTTGGTTCCTCTCTTCCGTTGTCTTCTGGCTTTCTTCATTTAATTTCTTTCCTTCCTTTTCCCATTCGGTATCTCTCTCTAGTGATGTTTTATGTATCACAACACATCCATGTAAAGCACTTTGGGACAGCTCTGTTGTGAAAGGCGCTATATAAAAATAAATTGAATTGAAAATAAGAATAAATAGGCTAAATAGGTGAAAGGTGAACAGATAACGGGAAATAGGAGGCTGCTGGGGAATGAAGGTGAGAATGGAACAGTCTGGGGAGCCTTTCTGGCTACCTGCCTTTGATCATGTGACTATAAGCTGGCCTAGACACACACAGAAGATTTAGGCAAGGGGGGGGGGGGGGGGAGTATTACCGGGTT
>JAODUD010000015.1:13547319-13571282 GCA_026784285.1 Stomatorhinus walkeri | reverse complement strand
ATTTCCATTGGGATTTGCACATGAGGAGCAGGGGGGCGTGGCATACACAAGGCTGGAACGGACGGAGCGTGACACATATTTACATCACATTTATTTAGAAGATGCTTTAATCCAAAGCAACATAAAATGAGAAAATAGGGTCAGTTATTCCCTGGAGAACCTGGGCCCAATGGTGAAATCACTCGGCCAACCCTGGGATTTGAACTGGTGACCTTCTGATCACAAACACAAGAGAGGGAAGTCTAAGGTGCTCTATGGGGTAAAGGTGAGGAGGAAAGGCAGGCTAATGCAGCACCTGCACACCAACATCCCTCAAGGCAGCAGTTATTGCCGCAGAAGCATGCGGCCTGGCATTGTTCACCGTATGGTCAACTCACAGAGAATGATCACTTACTGCATAGACAGGGGTCAGTTTCCTAGACATGGACCTCAGCAGAAATCTCTCCTCTCCTCCTGCGCACTCTGACCTTCCCATCTGCACAGAACAGGCTGAAGAACAAAGTGTGACAGCCAGCCTGGTGTGAGGTGTGACCGGTCGCCTTCTGCTAAGGCCCACATTGAGGCTGTCCCTCACTGATGCAAGCTTTAAGTCTGCAGGCAACAGTACGGGCAGCGAATCCGGCGCAATCTCTGATCCGCCATCCTGCTCTGGTGTAGTCATGCGAAGGTTGCTGCAACATTAACTACAACTAGAAATACCGTTTAGTGATTAATCAGCATTGTGGGGACCATTTTTCAGTCCTTATAAAGGGAAACTCAATATTATAAAAATCTGTGGCTGCAATCAAAAAATTAAAATTGCTGAAAGATGTGTATTTTGCTTGGTTACTTACAGTTAACGTTGTTATTGGGATGTACGTGTGTGTGTATGTATACACACATAATATGGTTATATAATCGACATACTACAATGTTATTTGGATCATGGAATCAAAATAATGATTCAGTCAAGCCTGAATGAAACACCACCTTCAGAGAACCAAGACTGCAAGCACTCAGTTTGTGTATAAAAGGCAAGAAATCGCTTCATGCTTCAACCACGTCTTCATTCCAATTCTGAACTATCAGTGTTGCAAAAAAAATTTTCTCCACAGATGTGATGTCACTTATGTTTGTACATGAAGAAGGTCTTCCCACATATAATCTTACCAATGATCTCTGTAATGCTGCCATTCTCTCTTACTCATGCTACACGTGACTATTTCGCATGTCGGATGGAAAGCACCCTAACTGTTTCATGGTTCACCCTGCTAAAAATATATTTCCAAATTATTGTGTCTGCAGTTCCTTTTAAGTCACATGTAATATTTTTGTAGTACTGTTCCCTGTCACTCTCTTTGTAAAGTTAAATGTTTTTTTTTTTCTGAAATGAGGCAGCAGTTCCGGAAAGTGTACTCAGAGAAAATGGTTACTCTCTTGTGTACATAACCTGGTGTCTCTTAGGAAAGCATGACTTATGATAACTCTTGTTACAGCGTGAACCAAAATGTTTCCTCCACAGGGAAAAGTTTGTGGGGTCACTTAATGTTAAACTGGTCATAAAGATCACCCATATTTATAACAGCTAATCAGATTCAAGTGCTGGTATGTCTTGAAGCAGCTGAAGAAATCAAAGCTCTTTCCACAGAGTGAACAGATGAATTGTTCAATGAATGTCTATAATTTGGCTTTGTCTGTTGAAAGTTTTGATACGAAATGGAAGTCCTCTTCAGACAAATCAAGCTGTATTCGGACTGATCATATTCAAATGTGAAAACAGCGCCCCCAACCACACTGAATGACACTTTCAATGATACTTTACCTTTTTCAAGTCATCATGTTGTAATTTCATTTTGTTAACATATACATGCACACTTGTCCTATTCAGGATCCTGGGGGACACACAATAATGTATTTATATAAAATTACAAATGTATATGTTTCATGTTCGATTTTGATAGAATTACAAGGTGGCATGTTGGCACAGTGGCTAGCGCCGTTTGACACTTCTGGGCCCAGGGTTCGAGTCTCTGCCCCGGCTCCGTCTGTGGAGTTTGCATGTTCCCCCCCCACCCCACATTCAAGAAACTGGCTAAGGTTCTAAATTGCATGTGTGCCTGGGAGTGGGTGGGTGCCTGGCAGTGGGTGGGCACCTGGCAGTGGGTGGGCGCCTGGCTGTCCAGGGTTATTCCCCATATTCCACCCCGTAGCTTCCAGGATTGATTCTGGACCCCCACCACCCTGCAAAGGACGGTAAGGGTACAGGAAATGGATGGTTGGAATTATATTACTCACACCTTGGGACATCTGTATAGATCAGCCGTTTCAGACGTCCTGTTATGCTTCTGAGGACCACCCACACCCAATAAGTAACTGTACATTTATCCTTTCTTCTTATTTAGAAGTTAAGGCTGTACGTTCAGTTTGGCCTGAAACAGCCAAATTCCGCTCTTGGTTTCAGGTTTCTGTAGGGGAGACAACGAGCATTGGGTCGGGACTCAATGTGTGAGTCGGGACCCAGGAGTAATGTGTGGCTCAGCAGATTAATCCCCTGAGCCCCGGATCAGAATGGTGCTACTTCAAGTCCTGGCCTAGAGCATGGGTTTCAGCCCCCCCCCACCACCTCCCAAGTTTATTCCCACCTATGTTTGTCTCTCATGGAGAACAAAACAGGGTAGATAGAGAGATTCCCCCCACATGGATCAATAAAGTATCACCGGTCGATTGTGGTGTTGGGAAACACAAGGAACGGGATCCTGAGACACTTAAATGCCTGACCTCTAGTACTGTTAGAAATTTCATCAGTTCTGTTCACTTTTAAACCTGATCTCTATGAAGCGTTGACTACATGATTCTGAAATACCATCAATTTCACATCCTGATGTCATAAGACTCCCCCTAATGCTCATAAACCAGCTGTGTTCAGACTCCTAAGTACCGACAGGCAAACTTCAGGCACTACTTTTAATGTCAGGATATGCATAGGCAGCCATCACTGTTCTGGGGGGGGGGGAAGTAATTTCATCTTTCAGTTTATAATACAAGCTGGTTGTTCCGGACAGTCTCCACTACTCATTGCTTCACAAGAAGCTGACAAATCCATGAACACAAAAAAGGCAGAAATTGGTGTTGTACCTGTGTTCTTTGTCTCCACCCTTCAATTTACCTACTTCGGTACGTCAGATTCAAAATGCAAAATTGATGCAAGAGGACAATTAAGGTACAGGCCAATATTTTCGATCTCATGTGACAAATTAATCTCCCTTGGATATACAGTGTGGCATTACTTAATTAAAACTACTTGCAAATGAATCTGATTCTTGTAACCCATACTGTTAAAACCTTTTCAACTCTTGACTTTACTATCAACATGGCGATACAGTAAACCAAACAGTGATTTCAACAAGATATTTCAAAACAGTCTATTTCAAAACAGAGACACACTTGTGTTCTTTAAGAGATTTTTGGTAAGCAAAACATTTCCCACATTTTTCACAGCTGAACGGTTTCTCTCCGGTGTGAATTCGCTGGTGCTTTTTAAGACAGCTTGCTTGACTGAAACTCTTTCCGCACACGAGACACCGGAAGTCTTTTACACCTGTGTGAACCACCTGATGGGTTTTCAGGTAACCTTTCTGACTGAAACTCTTCCCACAAGTAACACAGCTATACGGTTTATCTCCTGTGTGGATGCGCTGGTGGATTTTGACATGCGTAGCTCGACTGAAGCTCTTCCCGCAAGTTTCACAACTATAAGGTCTCTTCCCAGTGTGAATCTGCTTGTGTGTTTTCAGACTATTAGCATGAATGAAGCATTCCCCACATTCATCACAGCAAAACGGCTTCTCACCTGTATGGACCCTAACGTGAGCTTTAAGGTTACTTTTCTGGGAAAAGCTTTTTCCACAGTGCGGGCAACTGAAAGGTTTGTCTCCCGCATGTATACTTAAATGCGTCTCCAGGTTAGCTTTCTTTGTAAAGCTGGATCCGCACTGCGGGCAGGAGAAAGGCTTCTCCCCACTGTGACTGATCTGATGTGATTTCAGACTACACACATAGGAGAAACTTTTCCCACATATATCACAACTATACGGTTTCTCTCCCGTGTGAACAACTTGATGTTTCTTAAGAAGGCTTGGCTTACGATAACTTTTATCGCACAGTGTACAACCGAACGGTTTCTCCCCAGGCAGAAGTCTGTGTGGTAAATTAATGTGGACTCTTTTTGTATCAAAGCTGTCATAGGATGAACCATGGATGGGTTTCTTTTCACTGTGAATATTCCGCTCGTGTCTCTTTAAGTTACTTAGATAAGAGAAGCTCTCTCCACACTTATCACAGCTGTACGGTTTCTCTCCTGAGTGTATTTGCTGGTGTGTCTTGAGGCGACTAAAACAATCGAAGCTCTTTCCGCAGTGGGAACAGATGAATTGTTCGATCACCGATTCTATCATTTGGCTCTGTGCAGTGAAGCTGCTCCTGCTGAAGGTGGAACCATCTTTCTCCTTCACAGCCAAATCCAGCTGTATGGAGCAGGTTTCTGTGCCCATTCTCCCACGACTTTTATCACACGCGATCTCCATGGTACTCTCCTCCCTATAGTGTGAATGTTCCAAAACTGGAGTCGTTCCCGCATCTGAATCGGAGTCCACATTTCCTATAAGGACACAAAGGAAGGAAAAAAAACATTAAAAATACACACTCTCCAAATAACACCCACCCCTTTTACCCCTACTTTCAATTAAAATATGTTTGAAGAAATATACACTTAAGTAAATTCACTGAAAACACTATATATGCTGTATAATTCGACAAAACATCTCTTGAGAGTTCCCTCTCCATCCTCTGTATTTTCTTCTTAAGATCATCATTTCAATTAAAATGATTGAACTATTCTGTCATATTTTACCTCATATTCTGGGGAATGACGCTCAGTGGGTGGAAAACATGTTCAAAACTGTTTTAATAACACAATTCAGAAAAGCTGAAAGCATGGTAATTCATGGAGCTGACGATAAACAGAATTGACTTTAATGACGTCAGGGCAGGAACTGAAACCGATCACATTTAAATGACACAGACATCACTATAATGCTGGTTAACACCAGCTACTGTACCAGAAGACAGTTCAACAACAGAAATGTGTAGAACTCGATGTAGAAAATAGACAGCTAAGAAAGAGATAGTGTTGGATTTTTTTTGTTGGAAAAGGGCTGGAACAGTTTTGTGTTCCCTCGTAAATGTTTACACGTTCTCTCATAAGAGACATGACTGACATTCTGCTGGATTGCCACAATGTTGCATGAAACAGTATCATAAATGTATGAAAGCATTAATAATATATCTATGCAACAGCATATCAGAGTTTGATACTAGGGCACACACAATTTAATCAATTAAACAAAACGTCTATATATTGGGTGATGAATGAATTGAAATTAAATATTGGGGGGTACACGTCCTACCGACTTCCTACACCCCCCTATCTGTGTATTTTAGACCAAGTTCAAAGTAAACAGGATGGGACCCTTTACCGCTGGAGCGTATGGGGGCTACAGCAGTGAGCAAGTGTCCAGCATATATAGGTCACGAGAGGACTGCGAAAAAATAAAATACCTGACAGAACTTGGCTGACATTTTGTCATGAGAAAAGTTTGCAAGTTCAGTATTGATGTCAGAGGCTTGTAGTATTTAACAGCCTTAAACCTTACTGAATATAATACTGTACTTCACTGTTCAGAGCAGCCATTATGTTTGGAGTATAATCGTCTAACTACATTCTTGTTAGTCTTTTCCCCACTTACTCTCGTCTCCGTCCTGAAGATCACTGGTCCACAGCGTCTCTTCCAGTCTCTCCTCCTTAATCAGTAATATTTCCGGTCTCTCATTCTCCATGTCTATAGCCTCCTAGGGAAAAAATGACAATCGTGAACAATCTACTCGTGATTTTTCAGACGTGCTACATCGCCTCCACAGCATTCACTAGGGCTAGGTGTCGGCAACTAGCCCATGACACGATATGAACCACGGTACTAGTATTACTCACGATTCAATACATCACAATGTTACCACTGTATTTTAATGGTTAACACCCCAATATCGAGATTATAGAAATACTAAAATTTAAAACAGGTCATTTTTATTAGCAGGCATTAAAACCCTTTAACGACAATGGATGAGTCAGTACCTTGAATAAAGTTGTTGCAAACTTGAATTCCTAGTTGCATAAACTTTCATGTATTTCATTGTGCACACAAAGTGCACATTTGTTTTTAAAACAGGAAATGTGGAAAAAATATATAGAATAAAACATTTCATTGGTGCTTTAACATTTCAGAAGCAGATGATTCACTGTATTTACATGAGCAAATATTGCAAAAAAAATGTAAAAAGAATTTGACATGCTGCCATCTACTAGTGTTAAATGGTACTGCAATAAATTAGTAAATTAGTATTGATACAACTCTAATGTCCACGTGGGTGAATAATAATAACAAGTACATCAGGAGGGTGTGTGGTCAGACCTCCTCACTTGCGCCATCGGAGTGCAGCAAATCATCTTCTAGTTTCACAGTGACGGTCTCTCCATCCCTCCACAACCTGGGGCGTTTTCCCATCTCACGCGCTTCCTGTTCTGCAGAAGAACATGCATCTGCTGAAGACAGCATTCGCATCAAAACATGCAATTTTGCTGCAGTTTATACTAGTCAAGTAAAAGAATTCGGATACGCACACAGTAGCTCCTTACACAACACACCAAAAGGAAGAAACCTGACTGAAGACGAACATACAGGCACCGCAGTAGAAGGATTGCAATCTATATTAATCAAACACACATTACACATGTTGAGGTCATATCCAATTTAAATATTTCATACAAGGAGAATTACGGATAGACTGCAAGTAGAACAGTCAGTCATACGTCTACATCGCACTCAGACAAGAGAGACCCCTAGTGGCTATAAAGAGAACAGCATATTACCTAAATTGCCAAGTTCCTTGTAGGAAAAGAAAAGTATGAAGGAACTTAATTCTCTCTTACCTTTTTCAGTTTCTCTTAATTCAAACCCGACTTGAATCCCCACCGATCGGCTCTCTGATGCACCTCTTGCATTCCCTGCGCGTCCCCCAGCTGTCCTCAGTTCACCCTCCATCCGCTGTACTTTCTTCTTAAGATCGTCATTCTCTTTCTGGCTCCGGGACATTTCCAAACGCAACACAGCGAATCCGTCATCAGCGAGCTTGCTAATTTCTGCCACCGCAGCTTTGGCCAATATCGCCATTATAGAGGCTAACTCTGTCTGAAAATGAGAAGTATTTAAAGGTTTCCATTAGAATGACATGGCAGAGCATATATGTCACTGATGCTATTCTCGAATGTCAGAATCCCTTTGAAATTAATCATCAGGCTTGCCTATCATGGAAAAATCTAAAAATGAAAAATGAATGGTTTAGCAAATTCTCAAAGCAATTCAGAATCGTTCCCACTTATTCTGTCATCATTAACATGTTGTTGTAGTTTCGTTCTAAAACTTACCATAGTATGCTACAAAAAAATTCCTGGTCAAAACCAAAAACAAAACATTTCACAAATGCTTGGTTGGGTGTGGATTTAAAAAAAAGTTTTGATATGAGCCAAAGAGATGAAAAAATGCGGACCAAAAATGGAAAAATTAAAATCATATTGAAAATGGGGCAGATAAAAATTCTGATGTTAATGCTCGTCTAAAAAGATAACCATGCACCGTTCACTGTCAACAAAACTTCAAGCATATCAGGACCAAAGCAGTAATGTGTAGTACTGGAATCAGTAATCACGAAACTATCCATCCATCCATATTTCAACAACGTATTCTGGTCAGGATCACAGGGGTCCTGGGGTCTCCCCGAAGCAGCAAAGGCTGGCTTTCACTCTGGAAGGGGTGTCAGTGCTCTGGATACGCATACGCACATACAGTCACGAGCTATGCGATTTAAAGGCACCACTTAACATAACTGCATGTCATTGGAGTGCAGAGGAAAACCAAGACACACAGGAATAACATGCAAATCCCACACGAACAGAATTCGCATGGTGAGATCAGAGACTCCAAGCCTACGGGCTTGAGGAAACAGCGCCACCTACTGCATAAAGCCATACGAGCAAAATTATGGTGTCAAAGATGCAGACCAGGGGTGGCCAATCTTATCCGCAAGGGGCCGCTGTATGTGCGGGTTTTCGCTGCAACTCCCCTAATTAGATTACTAATTAGAGGACTGATTGGCTGAAGAGTCCTCACACCTGGGTTTGGACAGCTGACCTACAGGTTATCCCAAAAACCTGCATACACACCGGCCCTTTGCGGATAAGATTGGCAACCCCTGATGCAGACTATAAGTAACAGTCTTTGAGCTGAAACGACATTTCCAAAAGCAATGTTCCTAGTCTATGGGGTGTCCCCGACTGAGGAGGGGAAATTGTTATTCATTCCTTATTTGACAAATCACGTATCATCAAACGGGCAGCGCACATAAACTGCGAAAGCTTGACTGAACGTTGTACAGCTTATTTGCTTGACCACGTAAAAACTGATTTCTTTCCGGAATGTTTCATCGGTCTTGCAACTACTGACAACGCAAAGGGGAATACAGACAGTCTGAGGTAGGATCTGAACCCACATTTGGCTCCGCCTGCCCTGAAGGCAGAAAGTCGCTATTGTGCTCTATATGCAATGAAATGCACTGATTAAAATAGACGTGAGAAAAGCATCCATGATGAGGTATTGGCTCATTCACGCCAGTGTCAGGAAAAGAGCGTCTGCTGAGGGGTACATTGTTAAAACTATAGTAAATATTGCGCCCCCGCCGTAATAAACCCACCGTCCTTTGTTCATTGAGAAACTGCAAATTCCTCTTCATTGCTTCGTCGCCCTCGTTTTTCCACATATCCAAACGCAACACAGCAGGGCTGTGCTCAAGTTTACTAAATTCGCCTATCGCTGATCTAACCAGCATATCCATGATGGAGGCTAATTGTGTCTTAAAACTAAGAAACGACATTGTCCCCAGATTCCAGCCACGACCGTCTTTAAAGTACACGTCAGACAGGCAAACTCTGGGTTATTTTAAACAATTACTGTCCCAGAGAATTTGCAAAGCATCACCTTTTAGGTATTTAATAATCTAAAATAAAGCCGTAATGTGAGCAGCACTGTGGTAAAAGAGCCATAATAGGATTAGGTGAGGTTCTGCTTCCGGTGATAACGGGAGTCTTTTTTTCAAAATAAAAACCCATTCCATGGTATTCAGAAAGCACGTTTTTAAAAGCTCACTCTATGGTCCATAATCAGACGTAACTGCCTTTCATAAAATGAATATTTTAAACGTTTTTATTGTGATTAGGTTTATTCATTGCAAATTATACAACATTGCCAATGGAGAAAATGTTAATCGTATTAAACAATCATATTAAAGACACGATGCAGGAATATTATTGGGGAATTTAAGGCATATTTTCAGCCTACATTGTGCGTAAGAATTATGCACGAATGACTACGGTATTACATGAATAATTTGAGTATCGTTCATTTATTGCATACAACTTTTTAAAAATGTTTATTTTGTATTTTGTTCTTTTACCATTAAATACGGTCACTGAAGGCCAAGTGATATGATCCAAAAGATAATGTAAATTATATGTAATAATGTAAGTGAAATATATTGTAGAGAACACGTTTAATGCTATTTAAAACCGCAACACACGTATAACTAAATCTAATTCTACCGTTGCTTTTAATATGAAGCAACATCAACAGGAAGTTATCCTGGGAATAGGATTTGTACTCTGACAATAGAAATCATATAGATGCTAGAAGGGAACACTCACTTTGGACTTGGATAAGAGATGAGACGCACTAAAACTTTATTCTTTCCGAAGGAAATTTTTGAAGTCTTCACACCTGCAAGGTTCATGGGTTTAGATTCCCACCTCTGCTCTTTCCCCACACGCTTAGGCAAGTTGGCGTCTCCGATTCACCTGCAGTGTGATTCTATGTGCCCGGTGACGGACTGGCATTCTGCCCGGTGCTACCACATGCAGCCTGTTGCCCTGTGCTGCCTGCAGTGTGATTCTATGTGCCCCTCTACGTGCATCCTGCCCGGTATTACCCCATGCAGCCTGTTGCCCTGTGCTGCCTGCAGTGTGCTCCAGACGCAGCAAAGTAGATTGCAAGGTGCTGTACAGTGTTGGATATGAGTGTAATTTTATTCTAAATGCTGTAATCTTTATTTAGAATTAAACTATTTTCTAAATATGTTTATTATCCACATTAACCGATTCATGGCGTTGTGATTATTTTGCTCCTAGAAAACTGAATCGTATCACTGGTTTTGGAAAGAATTACACTTAGTAATGTCCTATATAGCGGTATCTGAAAAATTACCTGTATATGGTAACAATACGTAGCGCAATTTATTTTGGGACTAATCACTTTATATTAAACAAGTGAAGAAACACGGCAACAAACCGTCATATTGGATGGAAATATAACTTATCTACGTAATGCAATGCAGCGGTTTGCGGGTCTACTTGGGACACATCTGGATCGGCAACTCTGGTTGTTCTCTTCTAGTTTCGGTGCGAGTTCTATGCGTCACTGTGAAGTCCCCGGAAATAGAATTTTGCTTTACGCTCATTCACCAGATAACATAATTACTCCAAAACGAAACTCCATATTGTTGTGAGAGAGACGGTATAAAATTTGGCTTTTGAAATGTCAAACTTTACTAGCACGTTTTACACACAATTATCGTCGATAATGGAAACGTTAACGAAAGCAGCGTTGGCGGACATCGTTAAACTTGTTGATGATGGCGCTGCCGTGTTGCGCTTGGAAATATCTCAGACTCAGAAGATGAACACGACACTTAAAAGGAAGCTGGAGCTGATGGAGAGCGAGCTGAGGAAGGGCCGAGGGCGCGGAGGAAGCTGCGGCGGCCGGCGCTCCTTCGGGGTTCAGGTTGGCGATGAATCGGGAGGGACGGACGGAGGTAGCGAGCCGCTTGTGCGATTCGATCAGGCCGATCAATGATCTGATTTGTTATAGTTTTAAATCTGAGATCGACGTTCTGCATGTCACAGGATGGGACAGCGGTGTCTAGCACCGGCAATGCACGGTGCAGATAAGTGACATGGGCTTTAAGTGACATGTCTGTCCTAGGATGACCACCAAATCCATGTCGGTGGGGGGGTAGCACTATGAGCTAGGACAGACCTATTCAGTCCAAAGGACCAGTGGTCTGTACTGCGAAGCGGGGTTACTGGCTTATCGGGGTAACTTGTCGGATTTAAGTTTAAATGGACTCTGTATTCGTTCACTTACATTTTGCTCAGACTACCTTAAATCCGACAGGTTACCCCGGTGAACCAGTAACCCCGCTTCGTGGTACGGGCCCCTGGATTTCACTTAAACACAGAGTTCTTGCTGTGTGCTGATTGGTCAGTCCCCTATAATCATGCACGAGTCACTAATGTTAATGTGAAATTGATGGATGAGTTTTTCAATCAAGACAACAAACAATGTAGTAGAGCGAAGGGGCCTATCAATTTTTAAAAGTAGTTTATAAAACCTGAAATAGCTCATAGTGTCCCCCCTGACATGGAGTAAGTGGTCAGCCTACAGATTCTGTGCCCGAAGGTGGGTCTTTTTCTCCTGGCCAGTTGAGTGATCTTATGGCTCTAGAACTGGCTGACCATCGCCCGCTGACATCACTTTTCATGAATTTGTAATGACGGCATCAGATTCAGCATCAATCGAATACGACCAGTGTATCCTCATGGAATGAGTTTCAGGCAAAGCGGGAGACTGATAAAAATATAACTGTAAGCTCACATAACGGCCATACTCATCCGTCAGCGAATCAGATTCCTTGGCTAGATTACCGCTTCAGTAAATAGTCTGTAAACTAGCGGTAAAGGTGGAAAGCAAAATAATACAGGTCTATTTAATAAATAAAAACCAAAACACACGGGTACATTTGAAAGTAGGAGTGTCATTTTACAGTGCTTTTCAGAGACCCTTTCATATTAATCACTGATGTATAGCACAGGTATTGGTATTGCATGAACTGCATATGTTTGCTTTTAACTCATGGTTCAGCTAAGCCTAGATGTTGAATGTTGTTTCTTCCAGTGGAGAGAGAGCTTGGAAGTGATTGGAGCCTCCGACTATGGGGAGAAAAAGAGGAATCGCCCATTCTGCAGGAGTCAGGCCTTGGACTGTACAAGGTCATCTTCTGTGAATTTAAATCCTGTGTTTTTGTGCATGGCTTATGTTAGTGTGCAAAAGTTTTATGCATTGGGTTGTACTCAGTTATCCCTCATATATCTCTTATAGGTGGTGGATGCTGCCAAGAACAGATCCGAGATGATCGTCGTGGAGGAGAATGAAGTGCGGACTGCGTGGGACAGTGTCGCAGAGGTGGGGCTGGGTATGAACAGAGAAACTAGGTGGATCCAGCCATCGGAAATGTGCGGTAGGTTCTGCAGTGGTGTCCTACAAAAATCCACTGGACTGGTTATAGTCTGCAGTGTCTTTTTAGGTGTGTGTACCTCAGTACTTTACTAACACTTATTTCAAGTTTTATTGTCACATATATTTGGGGAAAATCGTGAAATTCTTGTACCACCGTTGTGGGTGAAGGAGAGATAGGAAAAATATTATAAGTGATTATATGTGGTAACAAACGTAATTATGAATGAAGTCTATGAAAAAGGCAATTCCAGTTGTAGTGATATTACTATAATAAGTTGTTCTGAATGCGATTAATACATGCTGTCTGCCTTTAGGAGAAGGGGAGCCCAGGGTGGCGTTTGGACGGGGTGAGAGATGGTATAAAACGCAGCTTCGGGGGGGTCCGACTGGGCTGCTCCACTCGGAACATCCAGACGAGGAGGGCAGTGGACGAGAGTTTCAGGAGGAGGCCTTGGGAGTGAAGGACAATATAGGCATTGAGGAGAACCTAACAGGAGCGCTCCTGGTGAAGGAGGAGATGTGTGACGCCGTACCGCCGGATGGGCTGAGAAGACTGAAGGTTAAAGAAGAAAGTAGGTGGATCCAGCCACTGGAGATGTGTGGTAGGTATCTACCCATCGTTAGATGTTCTGTGACTGCCCCGTACAGCAATGTCTCCCAGTCTGGCCCGCGGGGCTGGGAGGGAGCAAAAATGTGGACCGTCTGTGGGTTCCTGGGAGCGGATTGGGAAACATTGCAGTACCGGGTCACAGGGAGCCTCAAGCCAGTCTCAGGCAACACAAGGCAGTGTCCTTCTCAAAAAATTCAGCTGCATCGCCACCAGAAGTACATTCAAACATTTGTCTAATATATTTTCTTCAGCTACATGCTTGTCCAGTGGAATGTCGTTTAAATATTCATTCAGAAAACATTTATCAGGGAAAAAGTATTAAACTAAGTAGCGGAATTAATTATTGACTCCCAAGGCGATTCCATTTGATTATGATTATTTAGGGAGCAATTTGATGCATCAGGAATCTTTAACTTCTACCATGATTCAATTAGTTGATAATTCAATTGCTCCGATAACTGAAACCTTTAACGTCACTGAAAAAAAATTCACAAAAATCACTTGATTTTTTTCCATACATTTATGCACCTTTATACCCCTACAACTAAGTGAATTGTATGTTTAAGATGTGAATCTGTTTAAAATGAATGACACTACCAATTCTTAAATGGCTACTGCTGTTTTGTCCTGTGCCCAAGCCTTCATTTGTTTTATTTCTTGTTCCCGAAGACACTGTGGAGCCAGATGCTCACGGCATGAAGAAACCAGCCTTCGAAGACCAGCACTGTGAGATGGAGCATGAAGCAGAGACCACTGATAATCCGCGGCACCCTAGCATGCAGTTCCGGCCAGGACACCGGGAGGAAGAAACCGACTGTCGGCTGAAGGTCTTGCAGGGAAAGGAGGATTCGGGCCAGAATCCGCTCATCCAGCAGCATCACACGTTAGCGGACTTTCCGGGATCATATGAGGACACAGTGTTCGACTCGCACCTTCCAGACACTGATGGGTATAACCCGTCTGGCAAGACTTCGCAGAAGGATAATCACGGTGACGCCGGCTGGGTCGCGAGCACGAGGCAGTTTGTCTGTGTGCAGTGCGGTATGAGTTTCACGCACAAGCGCAGTCTCTACCAACACGAGCGAACTCACACTGGAGAAAGACCCTTTAAATGTCTCCAGTGCTGCAAGACTTTCTCTCATCGCAATAATCTTTACCGCCACCAGCGCATCCACACGGGAGAGAGGCCGTACGCTTGCGGTACGTGCGGCAAGACTTTTTCGCAGCCAAATAATCTTAAGAGGCATCAGGCGGTTCACACTGGAGAGAAGCCGTTCCACTGCTTTTATTGTGGGAAAAAATTTGCTCTTCTCTTTTACCTAAAAATACATTCCAAAATTCACGAAAAAGCGAGTGTGTAAAAGCAGACCATTGTGTGGAAAAACTGTGAGGTGTTTCATATTTAACAAAATAAACCAGTATCATTTGAATTTTCTTTGTATTTTTTGCTGCCACACATGAAGGGCAACACTGTTGCGACATCACCAGGGCTCCACGTAATCAGGATATTTGTCATCTCTAAATTGCCCATTCTGCCCCTGTGTGTACCCTATAACGCCGTGGTTCTAAACCTTTTTTGCATCGTGACCCAATTTTTACCATGCCAGCTCAGTCGCAACCCTATATGTAGTACACGTTTATCCATATTAGTGTTTAAATTAACGCTATGATCAAGCCCGCAGTGCACTCTGCAATTTACCCCAATCAGTCCCTATTGCACAAATCTGATTGGATGTGCTAGTGAGTTTTAAAATAAACATCTGTGGTTTAGTTTCTTGGATTGGCTGAGTGCTCACTAGTTTTGCGCTAAGCATTTGCAGAATCACGACCGGGTCATATAGGTTAATTCTAAGATCGGGGCTGGGAAATCTGATCGTGGATCAGCATAAGGTGCTTGCTAGTTGAAAACTCTGCCTCACGCCCCTTTCAGTATTTGGATCAGGGATTTGAGTTGGGAGTCGCTGCTATAATGTACTGGCGTCCGGTCCGGGATATAACCCAGCGTTAATGGATAGAAGGATGATGGACGTATGTTTGAAATGAAAACATTTGTAAATCAATATGTTCTGTACATCTCTGTCCTCATATTTCAAGGTTATTGAAGTTAATATGTCTCGAAAAACAACAAAACGCAATTCTGTCTATGCATTGTTTGTCTTGCATTCTCAATGCACCACAGTTAATTTATTTTCTCTTTGCTGATGATGAAAGATGTTTTCATAGCGCCGTCTCATAAAAAGACATTCAGATCTGTGACGTGTGTCACGTAGCTCTGCCAGTATTGCTGGTCTCTGTTTTCAAGCTTTTCTGCAGTCATGGTTCATAACTTGGCACATACTGTAATATCCGTACGAGCGTTTTCTCAGTAGGGCTTAGATGGAGGGTTGCAAGATGGTTGATGGCAAGGTGAAAATAGGAAAATGTAAAATATAAACCATATTCTGTATATTCATATTTGTAAACATATACAGCACTTTATCAATAAGAACATTTATGTAGCAGACCCTAAATGAAATACATAAATGATATACATAGATTACGATGCATTACATCGTCACTTGTTTTGGCCGTGTCATACCTACCAAGGACTGGGACACCTTTGGATAGAGTGCAGGAAAGCACACAAGACCTCACAATGACTTAGGTGGGCTGGATGCTTACAGCCACAAGGACACGGTATACTGGATGTCAGCTTGGCAATCAAGATGGCCAAGTTCTGCAAAACCATGCTGTGTTCAGGCGGTACTTCTGCTTCTTGGTCAATATGGAATATTACGGTGTTAAATATTATGCTATGTTTTATAATATATAAAACTTCTGTCCATCTACTTTCTAGTGATTTATCCAGTACAAGGTCACAGCATATCTCCGTCAGTGTAGAACGAGAAATATGACACAGCTTTTCTGTTCAGCTAACCTACAGACGCACACATACACAAGATGACATCTTGTCTTACTTGCTCAATCCACCACCACCTTTTTGGCGTCACTGCTTTGGAATTTTTTTTTTTCGGTTTAGATGAGTTAATTATTGGCAGTCCCTTGAAATGTTGTTCCACACCTCCAAAGGAAAGACGACATTCTTTGGTTCTGCAGCCAAATGAGGCACAACTAAAGCCATTCAGCTTATCCAGATTTGATCCACTACAGTATATTTTGACATGATCATTGAATAACTGGTTGTTATCATCATTATTATTATTATTCGAATTCTCACAAGATCTCTTTTTCATACAGTTCACCCTCTTCCAATTTCCACACAGGTCCTTTCCTAACCCTTCCTGCAACTGCAGTGCTTCACAACACTTCTAAGACAACTGCCTGTATTTTCTTCTCCTTACAGAATTTCATCATATATAAATAAAGACGCAGGAGTCACATATGCAGTGGCAGGATGCCAATCCCTGTGAAGCGTTTGTAGACCTGGACAATGTCTTATGACCACCACGCCACTAGATGGCAGACTAGGTCGTTGACAAAAAGTAAATTCTCTTCACAGTTAACGTTATAAAAATCCTATTTGAATATGTTTGTAGGGAGAATGTTATTTCAGGGAAAGGATACTAGTTTTGGATAGTGTGTGGTAGATGGATTCCTACTCTATTTTTGTATCAAAGTACTTTATTCCAAAAACGTCGCGCCTCCCAAACCGTTTCCAATTCCAGTCCCACCCAGCCCCCAAGGAGAGGCAGCGACGCCAAAACCAGTCCTGATATAGAGACCATACCACATAAATCCACGGAGTACCTGTACCTCCCAAACCAGTTCCCACAGAAAATCCCCACAACCAAACCAGTTTCTACAAAAATTGTTGCGCATTTGGAATTATCTGCAAGTAGCTGATCATTTCGTCTTCTGCGGTGGAATGTTTCTGCAGTGTTTGTATATAAAATTTACCTGGTTTAGATGGAAGTTTCCTTTTTCCAGTAAATTAAAACCACTGCAATGTGTCCTTAGATTATCTGGAAACTTTCTTGTGCAATAATTACCAGTATATGGTGCCTTACTCCATCTGTGTTTTTGTTACTCATAATTAAGGCTTCATCATAATTTTAAATTATTATTAGCGAAATTTCAATAACAAACATTCACGTTTCTCTTTGATTTTGAACAATCATCAAAATAGCTTATAAAATCAAACGTAACCAAAAACATCTACCTGCAGGTTAATTAACCAGAGCACAGACACACAGGAGACAGACCACGCATCTATTGTTGCCACTGTTGATCTGAACAGTCGTAACTTTCGATGTTGATTCATAATTTATTCTGACAAAGGGACGTTCAGCTTGGGCTCCTCCGGGCCTCATCGTTCATCCGGTTCCTGAGGATCCTTCACACCAGATCGTTTGGCAAAGACTCATCAGTGCCGTTAAATGTAACTGAAATTTAAAACCCATTTAGAATTATTTTTTGTGAAGGTCAGGTGATGAAACGGAAGCTTGTACGTGAAGATCTTATGAATGATTAGTGGCCCCCGATTGAAAGTAATTCCACATTCTTAACTTAAAAAATAATCCATCCATTTTCCATAACCGTTCATCCGATACGGGGTCCTGGTCAGTCTAGAACGCACAGGAAAGGTGGCGTGTTACAGTGAGATACTCGTCAATCATAGGGCAGAGACTCACACACTATGGGCAACTGAGAAACACCAGTTCACTGAGCTGCGTGTCTTTACACTGTAGGGAGAAACAAGAGAATATGCAAACACATCCAATACATCATACTGAGTCACTTAGGCTGAAAACTTTTGCCTAAATAATTAATTGAAACACATAAACCTTTAGTGGAGGGATGCCAGATTCTTCCTTGCGCTTTTAGATTGCTCCATCCATTTTCATTTTTAATACGGTATCAAAAACATGAGTCACCAGTATAAGAGCAGTGCACAGGGCATGTCTGTACATATACAGTCTTTTTCGTGAATAAAAAAGAGCCATAATGCAAGTATCTTACTAAAATATTGTAAAACATTCCATCAATCCTATAAAAAAGTCTTTGGTGCTTATATACAGTTCTGTAAAATACTATAATCACTGGTTTCTGCAGTATGGCAAGGATCCTTTGAGAGACCAGTTAAAGTCCAGCGTAAAAATATAAAATGCAGTATACCCAGGCCAGCCGAAGCGTTCAGCTCTCCGTTGTCTTTCGACCATCTGGTCACACGCAGTGGTAGATGTAATATGACGGTAGGTCATGTGTGTCCCTTGTAGCTGACAAATTCTTTCATCCAGTCAGGATTTATAAATTAAACACTTTTATGTCAACAATTACAATGCTTGCTATACAGTTTAAGTTTCAACCTCAGTGAGTACAACATGTAACATTCTTGTCCCTTTTTCTCCTCCATACCTTCACCATAGCAACACTGATGTCCCTGCACCATAGAAGTGTGCTGTTATATATACGTTGGCCTTTTTCACATGATTAAAAAGTAATACCCAGTGTCAATGCAGGGTCCTCCATCGCTTGTAACTGCCATTAACAGAACTATTAAACAATGACCACTGAAAATGCATAATACACATGGTTAAAATATTAATACTTCGTCACTGTCTTTCTCCCTAATTGTTGGAAAAGGCCTAAGGTAAAAAAATAGTATGTAATAATTTTTGGCAAAAATATTTACATCTTCAGTATTTATGAATAATGTGGTGGCAAATTTAAACGTTTTTGGATCCTCAAAAAAAGAAATTGCGCAGTACCCTTGCGAACAGGTCAAACTGATTCAGTCTGACGAGCTTAACTCGTTTTACAACCGTACAATAACCAAGTGATGTAGAAAAGGGAGATCTATCTGAGTGTGGGTCATGTGACCATCTTCCAGAAGCTGATTCGCAAATGTGCGGCCAGGGGGGCGGAGTAGGCGGAGCCTTGAGGAAAAGCATAACCAGAGGCCAGCTGGATGAGCGTCACACGATCTGACCCTTAGGGTGGATGAGGATGGCGTTGGTGAGGGGTTTGGGCCGCAAGGTTCCGTTGCTGTAGTGAAAGTTGTTATTCAAAGCTTCTGAGATCTGGGTGCTGTTACTCTTCCCGTTGTGGTTGCAGTGCTCTCTGTGCTTCCCGCCATCTTCCTGGTCGCGTTCCTCCTCATCCTCCTCGTCCGTCAGCAGAGGATAGGCCGAGGTAAGAGGGGAATGCTGAGCCCTGTCACATCCGGGGAGGCCGGCCTTGCCGTTGACGAGCCTGAGGTCTGCCGTGCGTTCGAACGGGGGGAGGGAGGGGAGGAGAGGGGGGTGGAACGCAGGAGGGAGACGGGAGTCCTGAAGGACGAAGAGAAGAGCGCTGTAACATATGATTCAAGTTCTATGCCGCTGCTGTACACTAAGGATTGTCAAACTTTTTGATAAAAGGTCCACATCAGATTTTCCTCAGCAGCATTTCATGAACTTTAATGGATCAACGATAACTTCTGATATAGACATCATTATATAACAATAAAGAAACTTTTTAATGCTCTCTGATCGTTTCGACTGTGTCATTTGGGGAGGGGATGGAATTATGATGAGCTTCATGTGTGTGAAGTTTGGTGGTTCTAAATAGTTTTTTTTTTTTTTTTTTTTTATTGAAAACCAGCAATTTTACATTAACCATACGGGTTCGTAAAGGCGCATTATCAGCTGGTTCTGGATTAACCAGACCATCGCAGATTGAGTTACAACAGTAATTAGTAAAACCTTCAGTTCAT
Organism: Stomatorhinus walkeri; assembly: GCA_026784285.1. Lineage (NCBI taxonomy): Eukaryota > Metazoa > Chordata > Actinopteri > Osteoglossiformes > Mormyridae > Stomatorhinus > Stomatorhinus walkeri. The sequence goes on along the minus strand of JAODUD010000015.1, from coordinate 13,551,487 downwards.
GTCCAGGATGTACTAATTTACTGGGGGAAAAAGTAATAAATTGGAAAACACATGACTATTCATATGGGTTTTGTATACACCAATAGCAGCAGTTATTCATATTCTAAGATCTAGAATTCTAGATATTCCAAACTAGTATACCAATATACTGTACCATTTTCTTTAATAGATTGTTTTGGGCTGATTTAGCTACCAAATGAGTATTTCTACAGATCTTCATCATTGACTAGCCATTAATCTTGTTTCAGTACATGGGTGCAACTTATACACGCACGAACACCGAGATCGGAAACGTGGCGTTCCTTACTATAGAATTCACTCTTAGTAGAGTCTCTTCTCCGTTGACTTCCCGATCCAAATCTCTCTCCTTCGTTCGCTCCCCACGTCGTGAGGAGTTGAATATAACGGGTCGGCCCAAGGAGTCTAAACCCCCCCGGCCACCAGAGAGAGTAGAGTGGCTGTCTCTGCTGCGACCTTGCTCCTGCGAGAGTGAGAGATTTAGAGAGAGAGAGAGAGAGAGAGAGAAAGAGAAAGAGAGAGGGAGGGAGAGATTTAAGACCCATGCTTTGCAGCATAAAGTGATAAAAGATTCCTGTTGTTCTACCACTGGGAAACTATTCTTTTTTGAATTAATTCAGAAATATGCATCTATGTGCATATAATCATTGTGAATATGTAAGAATCTTTCTTTTAATAACTCTTCTGCGCACATACGGCACCATTTCAGACAGATTCTGTATTATTATTAGATTTACTTGAGTCAGGACTTAACCTTGGATACTGGGAGTTATTGAGACAGGGGGCAGCGAAGGCATAGAGTGATTCAGATGAATAATGAGGACACAGAAAGAGGGAGGGAAGGCAGGAGGAAAAAGTGAGAGACTAACTGGGGTCAGGGAGGACAGGCTGCTGCGGATGGTGCCCTCTACTCTGAGAGGAACGCAGTCTTCAGCCTGAGAGGGAGAGAGCCGTTCAGTGCAAATAAACATGGTCTAATAACACCCACAACTCAGTCAGTGTGTAAATGAGTTCAGGTGTGAATGCGTACCTGTATATGGTGGTCGGCATTGACGGTGTGCATTCTCCTAAAGGAGGCCTGTCTGGACAGAGTGCTGATCTCCTCCCTGGAAAGCAGAAACACCCACTTTTAATGCTACAAGTTGTCTCTCCTGGACATTCCGTAACAGCCCTGCCATTCGGACTCACTTTCTCTCAGTCAGCTCCATCTCCAACTTCTTATTCTTACGCTTGTGGTAGCGGTTCACCAGGACGACCGAGATTACCATAACTACCACCAGCACCCCGATGACCACACCTGCGATGATCATCAGCAGGCTATCAAATGTGGTTTTGCTGGGAGGAAACTCTATTGGGAAGAAGATGGGGCATGCAGTTACACATATTATACACACGGGGGCAGCAGAAACACATATTAAAAACCAAAATCAGCACAACTTAAATGTTCTGTTAATGACCTCGCCTCATCCGTATGTTTTACTATTTTAAAGATTTGTTAAGAGCATGAAGGCAATAAAATGTTTCATTTCGAAGGGCTCTGTGTGGCAAATCTAATCACCGTGAGTGTCTGTCACTTAGACTCCGCAGTCATTCAGCATACCGGAGCTTGAGGATTTAAATGCAGATTTCAAGCATGCATGGGCACGTAGTTCTGGGAAATAGCCGGTTAGAATAAAGAGTCACTCTGACAGGCGACGAACAGAATAAACAGGACGGTCAAACGGAATAGCAGAGACCCGACTGAGAGCATGCGCGTGTGACAGCTGTGCTGCCCACCTACCGGACACGGTGACATCGACGTCTGCCTTCCCGCTGCCCACGGAATTCTGTGCCATGCAGTGGTACCGGCCAGCATCCTCCAGCGTCAGGGGTCGACCGAAGATCAGAGTCTCGTTCCTCACGGTTACGCCCTTCGGAGGCGGCCCGCCGTTCCTGAGCACAGAACAAACATGTCCTTAGCGCAGCCAAGCATTCTGCCTTAAAATTTGCCACCCACATCCTCATACTCGCCACCTTAAACAAAGGCGGTCGATAAAGAAGTAAAGACACAACATTAAAATGTTTTTAAAAACAATCGAAACAAAAAAGTCATTGATTATGAAAATCTCGATTACATCACACCCCACGTAGCATGATTTATTCATCGTTAATTACAACGCAATTCCTGAAAGCACCCAATCTAATTTTTATAGTTCTTCATACACGGGTTATTCATGCAGGGCTTCGCCCATTTCTGTACACTCCCCGCACTCGGATGCCACATGTGTTCAGGGGAAATTAAACCCAGTTTCAGTTTAATCTGTTTTCAAGGCGCACGCCTTCCATCGGAGCGTCACGCTCTGGAGCGACACCGTTTCGCCATGACGGGCCAGGCCGGGGCCTGCAGATGGCTCCGCCTGAGGTGGCTCAGCTCGTTGGAGAGGGAGGCAGAGCAAAGGTGGGCACCTAACCCTGAAGTGCTGCACCTTTCACTCTTATAGCTCAGGCTGCCACTAATCCCCGCGTCATGTCCTGCAATATGACCTGGGGGGGGGGGGGGGTTGTGCATTCGGAGCCCTCTTTGGGGGTTCGCGACTTTGGGGACTCAACCCCTCCCTGCCCCCCCCCTCAGTGAAGCATGCAGATTTGGAAATCGCTCAAACCCCCTCCCCCGCGTGTGAAACTCCAATCTGTCTGGTTCCTGCTATACAAGCTGCAACATGACACCAGAAATATTACTTCACCTGCTTTGCACCGACTCGAAACAAACGGGAAAAACTGCTGGCCTGTCCTCACATTTTTTCCAGCAGTGAGTAAGTCGGGGTGTCTCTCACACACATGCATGCACACACCCACAACTACTGATCATTGCAATTATTTGAAAGCAGTTAAATCACATAATCCATAAGATTACCTCACCCTCTGAAGTGAGCAGAAAATTAGAGAGACTGAGGGACTCAAAGAGAGAGATAAAGAAGCGTTACAATTAGTATTCCCCCCTATTATTGACTTTAATGTTTAAGTGGTACAGTCCACTCCTGAGCGTTTCCCTTGGTAATTGGTACTGCCTGCTTTACAGTTCACATAGATTCCGTAATAATTAATTGCCCATGACAGCCCATGAAGTAAACATTTATTAGATACTCTTATCCGAAATGACATATAACTGAGAAATCATCATTAGCCGGTTCCTGGATTAAACGGAGTTAAGGGCCCTGCCCAAGGGTCCAATGGCGACCACAATATTTGTACAGATGACCTTTAGATCAGAGAGGCTTAAAACACAGAACCACACACTCCATTAGCGGCCGAGTAAGAAAGATGCACCAGAGGACATCTGTGAGAGCAGCATCTGCCACTGAATGACAGCGGGTTCGTACCTGGTCCAGGTAAAGCTGTGTGGTTTTGGATGCCCTCTACTGTTACACCGGAGGGACGCTTGCTCCAATCCCACGTACCAATTTCCATCGAAGCCGCTGACAGTCGCGTCGGGGGGATCTGAAGACAGACACAGAAACACACACACACACACACAAGTGAAGATAAATAAGGAGACTGGGAGATGGTAAACAGTAGGATGCGAGACATCTAAAGAAAGATTGAGCATCGGAAAACTCACAATGCACTACGAGGCTGTTCTGGATCCTGCGGGGCCTGTCCAGGGTGGGGTGCCACACCAGACAGTCCAGCTTCTTGCCATTCATGCCACGCAGAGGGTGCAGGGAGAAGTAGCTGGACACGGACCCAGGTCCTGAGCTGCGGTTACTAGCTTGGCCGGGCAGGTCCGTGTCCCAGGAGAGGCGGGGCATGGGGCGGGCCACGGCGCGACAAGTGGCCGCCACGCGGTAGGTCTGGCCCTCCACCATCTCTATTGGGTCCAGGTTGGAGATGGGCGGGACTATTGAAGCAGTGTGGCGTCAGATTGGTTGAATTCCAAAATCAATTTGTTACAATTTTTTATTGCAGAAGTAAGATGAATGAACTTACCCCAGACTATAAGTGACATCTGTACCTCGAAGCTGCCGGACGGGAAGGTGGCAATATGGCAGGTGTATTTCCCTTCGTCTGACTCGTCCGTGGTACGGATGATCAGCGCGGAGTTCTGTATGGGAAGAATACATTACAAATACTTATTCATCTAGTCTTAGAGTGGAAATCATTTGCATTAAAC
>JAODUD010000015.1:13534956-13547219 GCA_026784285.1 Stomatorhinus walkeri | reverse complement strand
CGATCTGGGGACGAGAGAGACAAGGGTGTAACTTTGGGTTGAACATTGGGAGGGGGGGTTGAGATCTCCACTCATGTGGCGCAGGGGAGAGCACAGCCATGCTTCAACTCCATCTCAACAGAGATTTTTAATATTTTTTCCAAAAAGGCTGTTAAATGGCTATTTCAGATGAATTTTAAGGAGAAGAGATACCAAAACAAAATGGTATTCATATCCCAACTATGGTTATAACCCCCCCCTGACACATAGCATACATCCATGTTGAGAAAGACTTTTCACTGCTTCATAATGTGCGGGGAAATGCATTGTAATGTCATAATTCCTGTTTATAGCTCTCTAACAATCTCTCACTAATCACGGCGGCTCGTTTGAAACACCACGGCCATCACACTAGTGCCCCTAAACACAGACGTCTCGGAGGGGGACGCGGCGAGGCTCTACCCGTGTGTCCGTCCGCGTGGTGTGCGGCGATGACCGTGTCCTTGCTGCCGTCGGGTCCTGCTTTGCTCCAGCTGACCTGCACCACCTTCTGCCCATCCGTGTGGAACTGGCATGGCAGGCGGGTGGGACCCTCCGTCACAGTGCGCACCGTCGCGCCAGCAGGGGGCTCCACAAATATTTGCCCCCAGATAGCAGGTACTGGTAGAGAGAGCACATGTATACCGGAAGGAGATTAATTTTACGGTCTAATTAGTCAGTAGGTGTGGTGAGTAAGTCAGTAAAGAACAGTCTGAATGACCTGGCAGAAGTGTGTAATTATGTCTTTATATAAATTAGTCATCAAATCATGTGAGTTTGGGCCCAAGAGGCAGCTGAACCTCGCAGGGTTGGTTCTAGGTCACACATGTCCTGGTTCCAGCCCACAACCTCACAACAAGGCATGTTTGTAAGGCCTGACTGCAAGGCAGAGGCAGCCGGGATGAATGCTACCAAAGTGTGGCAGGCGTTAAACTTCAATTAAGACGACAAAAAGCCCTGCATTTCACAAAAACATGAGTCAGAGAGTTTTCCCTTTTAAATTTTAAAGGGCCATAGATATACCTGTCCCAAAGCCACTGTTTTACTAACATTCTTCAAAACAAAAAAGTTTGTTCCGATGCACAAAGGGTAAAGAATGCAAAGTACACAATGGACAATGCAGATAAACAGATAACACACAACACACAATATACATTCTGCCCCACAAAACACACATATAGTTTATATAGACAGAAGCACAGTTTACATGCAAACTATATATGGATAGTGTTTTTTTTTGCATTTCAACAAAAAAAAAAATTCACCCCTCCAACGAGTTTTCCCGCAAACAATCATTTATTATACTAACACAGCTCCACCTATTTTCAGTTACAGTACAACATAATTCATTTGACAGTTCTACTCTCTGTGTTTCTCTGTCAGCCCACAGACCGCTGCGCTCCAGTGGTTACTGTAAGTTACTCAGTTAGAAGGACAGACCACAGACAATTGCTGAACAGTCTGGTTAGTTGTTCAAAAGGATGCATAACTTAGATTCCCCCAAACACCACCAATATGTAGCATATTAGTATAACCAAGGCCAATGGCACAGAAAAGTGTTTAATATTTTTTTTGGGGGGGTAACTTAATAATTTAAATATAAATGTTTGTTTTGAATGTATGAATGAATGAATGAATGAATGAATGAAGCCAAATTAAATTTTGGGGGACAAAATCTCCCCCCCAGTTTCCACACTTCTGACCAGGGGCAACAGAGGAGCAAAATATCTTGGCAGACTCAGGGGGCCTGAACTTAAAAGGGGCCATTTAATACGTAAAATATATGTAATATTGGCCAGAAGGGGCCAAAGGTAACATTGAAATTCTGGTCCCCCTAATACAAAGTATGAGTCGGTATAACATTGACAGGAGTTTTAGAATTAGGTGATCAGTGGTCATTGTTGACACACCACAGCACACAGTGCATTTAACCCATATGTGACAATGTGACATAGCAGGGGGCAGCTAATTCAGCGCCCGGGGAGCAGTGCTTGGGGGCAGTACCTTGCTCAGGGTACCTCAGTGGTACCTCGCTGGTCAGGGATTCAAACCTGCAATCTTTCAATTACAAGTGTGCTTCCATAACCATTAAGACGCCACTGGTCACACCATCGTGGCATTTTTCTACGTTTTATAAAAATTGCTAAGAAAACAAATCAACAGTTGTCCCCAGTCTCCTCTAATATCAGGCTCATATTTACTTCCTCACCAAAATGTGATATAAAACACGCTGTAATGGAGAACAGATTATTATTGCGAAATAGGTGCTATTTCTCAAAGATTTTAGAAAATTATGAGGGCAGAAACAAATGCAATTACTAATTACACTAACTAACCAGGATGGGCAGCGAGCTGTGTAGTTCAGTACAAAGCTGGATCTAGCGGACATCGAACACGGTCATTAACAGTAAAAAAAAATCCAGCTGTGTAAATGGTTAAATCCATTACCTCTGAATAAAAGCACCTACATACAATGGAAAAAAAGAAATTAATTAAATCAATTAAAACCAATTAAAATCCTGAGAGTCCTTTGCTGCTCACCAGGATGCCTGCAGTTCAGGTTCTGGGATTATTGACGGCTGCACTGTAGCGTACAGAACATTCTTATTGCTAACTAAAGAAATGTGGTGTTACGGAGTTCGACTCCTCCTCCGAGACGCCGGTGCTAACCAAGGCAGCGTCTGTTTTGTTCGGCCAAGTTCAGACTCTCTTCTGACCAATGAAATCAGTATTCTTACTGTTTTTCACATTTTGTGACACTTGAGATTGGAGGAGCGCCGCACGTGTGCCTTCTGGTAGCGCACGGCCCTTTCTTTCCGTGTGATGTGCACATTCTGTTAATTAATGTAAGGTTAGAAGAGAACAGAGAGAGGAATCTGATCCGGTGAGGTTATTTTGCATTTGAGAACCAGACTGTATAGCACCACTATAAAAACCTTTTTTGAATTAGAACACAGATGTCGCATTTACATTATTTACCAACATTTATTTTGCTTTGCATTTTTACCCAAACGCAAAGCAAACTGAGATAGCAGGGCCAACCAATCCCTGAAGCAACTGGGGTTGAGGCCCTCATTTAAAGGACCAAGAGTGAAAATACTTTGTCGACCCTGGGATTTGAACCAGCAACTTTCCAATCACTCTGCTCAACATCCTAACCCATCACATATGTACATGCATTGGATTCCGCCCAAACAAACGTCATCCAACTCCCAAACACTCATCCGCTACAAGGTCACAAATACGTCATGCATCATTGTATTGTCTCTCAGTGACTCTCACTTCTACAGTAAACACCGGCAAACTGTAAACTGCTACAACACAGACAGTGACACATTTCCTCCCTAATCCCACAGTCTCACTGGCGAAAGCCACAAATAGCTCACTTAGGCCTGTAGAACAGCAGTAACCGAACTGAACTGGGTACCGGCTACAGTGATGGCTGTGAATGGAATGTGGGTGTGGCATGTTCACATGTAGGTGGGGTGACAAATAATCACCCATCGGAGAGGAGACATGGAAAGAAGCCGACATCACCAGCAGGTATCATGTTTATACCAGATAATGTATTTGATCCGCCCCGGCTGACATACCAAACTAAGGGATGCACTGCGCCGCCTGCGTCCTTACGAACGTTATTTTGATATTAAAATTTAAACTGAGTTTAAGAATAGGAAATAAATCCTTAGGTTGGTTACAGTCTGCATGCCCCCTTGAAATTCCAAACTCAGAGCAGCCAGCGCATTAATAAAACACCAGGCCAGAAACCACCACAAAGATCTGCAGCCCAACTCCACACCTGTAAGCATGTTGGAAACACAGTTAAGTTCCTTTCAGCCTTGGTTTGAGCAGAGGGTCGTCATGTAGTAAAACAGATCTCGTGTGAAATATACAGCACGGGAAATATACAGCACGGGAAATATACAGGGTGTGTGGACCAGGGGGTTTGGGTTGGGTTCTGTGTTCATGTCAGGAATGTCGTGGATCTGCAGGCAGGGGCTGAACAGGTCCTATGATAAGGCTCGTAGCCCCCCCCCCCCCAGAGCTGCTGGGGGTCAGGTCCCAACTCCAAAGATGGTCTCTCTCATGTATATAAAGTGTAAGGTACCTCTAAAGTTGACGGTACCAGCAGGACGAGTGAAAACTATGTGATTTATGTTTTTTCGTGTGTGCAGTTTAATTACGAATCGGAAATGTGAAGTGTCTTCTATTTCATCCAAGAAACAAATTTAGAAGTTCATAAGTATATTCAGTGTGCACATTTGTACAGGTATAATGAATAGCTATTTTTTTCTTCTCAAAGTAGTATAAGATAGCTGCAGTAGTATTTCAGTTCCTAAACAAGCATTGTCACTAAAGCAAATATTAAAAAACAACAAATGCTGAATTGCTCCAGAGTCCCTTTCAAATAATTAAATATAAGTTTAGGTAGGTCTACTTATTAAATTGTTTTTTTATATATTGCACATATATTGTAAAAAAAATTCTGTTTCCCCAGAAATTAAAGGCAATTAAAAAAAAGAATGAAACTACATGTTGTTGTTTTTGAGATGAGACTGCCGATGTCCTCAATTCGGACTTCCTCATAGTATGTTACAGTGATGGGAACAAAAACTCACTCAGTCCTCATATAATCTAACAAAGACGCATCGTTAAATTTCCCAAAATCATTTTCCGTGGACTGAGTGAGTTTTGGAAATATGTTCTTGAGTTGTGTTGCATATTTTACACATAGATCCCATCCTGGGTATCTGAGGTAGGATTCAGGCTCTGTGATTCAGCAGTATGAATGATTAATGGATGGACAGATGTTTTTACCCTGTCAAACAGGACTAAACATGTATACACATTATACTGGGAAAATTGGGAAAAAAATATATATACACATTTTTGATTCATAATTATGAATATACAATATATATGCTTTATTTTTTAACTAACTAGGTTATGACACTGTGCCTATGAATCGGAAGGTCATTGTTTCAAATCCCCCCAGTTGGGCCCTATATTAGATGAAAGAATCTTATAAACAGAATCAGTTAAAGCTGAGAACAATTCACTGAAAGTAAACTGACGTTACACAAAATGTAAATCGGTGTAATACAAAGAGCCCAAGCTGTCTGCGAGTGTAAAACAGCAAATAATCTCTTGCAGCGAAGAAGGGTTAAGACCTTCAGACCCATTGCTGGTAGTCTGAATGCAGAAAATAAACCAAAGTCTGAAACCTGGCTTTAATGTGTGGAACATCCAATCATATTCAGCACCGACTGATCATGAGGTCACCCTATCTCACCCTTATTGATTATTTGCCTTCACATCAGAGTCTGATGCTGAAAGGGCTGGGTTCCTGCCTGCTCATTCGAAAACAGTCATTACACCCCACCTCAAAGATTCAGCCAGAGAGGGGCATTGTTAAACCCCCTTTAAATAACAGGATCAGCGACTGATCCGCTAAATCACCACACACAGCGGCCAGGCAGACAAGAAAGAGAAGGTAGTGGAGGACAGGGAGGTCTAGTATTGAAGATTGTTGCTGTTATTTAAATAACTACTGCATCTGAAACAGGAATGTGAATAAAATGCTTTGAATTCAGAGATTAAAAGTGAGCAGAGAACGTGAGCGTGTGTAACACAGAAAGGGAGAGAAAAGTCCAGAGACCAGACATATAGTTAACGAAGCAGAGAGTGTGGGACGTAGGGTGTATGCTGCGCCGTGCTAAGACAATCAGAGACCATTGGCCAACTGAAAAACAGCAACCAGTTTTTCCAGAAATATTAGAGGAGGCTTCCAGCGCAGGAAAACACAAACGTGAGGAGCGCAGCCAGGGAAGGGCGTTTTAGTTTTGTTCTTTTTTTAAACCCATTATGCATTTACTTTTTAAATCAAGTTCCATGTTGTTCTTCAAAATATAAATAACCATATTACCGTTCGCATTATTATCATTTTTCAAAGTAATTATAATAGCAATATGCATTATTGCAGTAAGTGTATTCAGTGGCATAGGATAGAGTTTAATACTGGGGGACACGGCATAATAATTTAAGTACAAAGGTCTATTTATCGGAGAAAGAAATGAAATATTAGCGGGCACACGTAGCCCGTACCGTCCCTCGGTTCCGACGCCCCCAAGTATAATATCAGCTCCTTTCTTACCCATCACCCATAAGACGAACAGACCCACTGGCCGCCGTAATGTCATCTTGCACAAGTGCAGCAGTTCGGTCACTTCGCGAAGTCCACTCCGGTACCGTTCCGCACACCCCCACGATAAAACTGTTGGCCGCTCCTCAGTGCAATAAGACTGGGTCAGCGAAGGTTCAAAGTAATATCAAATGTCGTTAGAATGATAGTCCAGCTGCCCAGGGTTGATGTCCGCTCCACTCCAGCATTTCATCCCAGGAATCAGTTCTTTCAGGTTCGGGCTCGGAACACAGGAGCGCCTGCTCGCCCGGACCGATGCATGACTGCTGCAGGGAGCCGCTCTAAGAATTCCGTTCCGCCACAAATACCTTCGGCTTTTCTTGTTTCGCTTTTCACTTTAAATACTTTTTCCAGTTTTAAATAATATCAAGAAGATAATAACCGGCACAGTTTCCAGGACAGAGCAAATGCCAACTCTGTAAGTAAAAAAAAAAAAAAAAAATCAATGTTAAGTGCTGAAAGTGGTATCCAATTGCGAAGTAGGAATGTTTTTGACATTCCGGTGTAGACTGATAATCTGTTTAGTTTCTGACATGTATGACCATTTTTGTCTACATCTTATAAAGGTGCACGGGACTTTCTAACAGAGAAAAGGCTTTTGAAGGTGGCGAGACGGTGGACTTCGTACCCTGCGTCAAGCTCCGGCGGTGTCCCCATGGCGAGGCTACAGCGGAAGTTTCCTGAGAGCTGATACACCTGTTGCTCACTCTCTCACCTTGATCACGCACGCAGCCCTGCCATGTCAAAAGTGACTGCGTGACGCCAAGGCTCAGGGTGCGTCTTTCTGCAGAGGAAAAAAGGAATCCAGACTTCTGATTACTATAGTGTGAACTGTAAACACACACACACATATATATGGCCTATGTGTTTGTGCATGTACACCTGTATGGAATACGTGTGTGTGTAGGATATATATAACAAATTCATAATTAAATCAAAACCAATGGGTTATGTATTATTTATTATTATTTTACATATGCATGTATTCATGTATTCAACTCATTCATGAAATGAAAACGCAAAAGGAAAAGCGTTGTGAAATCCCTCTGACGTATTCATCCGAATGCGTTTTTCGAAAACTGGGGATCTAACTAGATATTCGTGAGAGACTTAAGTCTGTTGTCGGAATTGCGTGTCTAATTTCCCCAACTTGGTCTGGGTGGGACCCAAACGTACATTTGAAAAGCGTTGCTTTTAGGATAAGATTGTTATTACAGATGGTAAATGCTGAAATAGACACACCAGACAACCCAAGTCACTGAATCTGACACGTTATGTTTGGCCCAGCCCTGATCAGCAAACCTGTTTCACAAGTTAGATTCCTCCAGTTAAAAAAAGTGTTATGCTGTATTAACTATTACCCGAAACCTATTATGCTGCAGGCATGTCTCCCTCATTGTTTAAGTGTTATTATAATCAACACGATCTTTAATAATAACTAGCATAATTTAATAAACTTGGTGATCATGACTATCGAGAGGAATTTTTGTTACTAGACTGGATTTTTGAATACTGTGCTACTTAAGTCAATATTTATACTCGTTGTTTCGCTGGAAAAATATACGTACCTATGTGAAGAAGTGCCTATTTATAGTATACTTATAGTATACGTTAGGATCTGCACACACGCCACAAACGGATGATGAAAACACACACATTTTCACTTTAATAAGCAAACAACAAAGCGCCAGTATTAAAGTGAAATAACCCCGTGGAACAGGGCGGGATTTGATGTGCAGAGAAAGGGAAAATCGTAGTTGTGTGTAACTAAGTATCATTTTTAAGCGATGTTAAAGATTTTACCAACACAAAGTTGTTTTTTTCATAACAATACATCTCATTCAATTGAATAAATTTGTCCAACGGATGGGCGGGGTTTGAATGGCGTAAGAGACGTGTGGGCGGAGCAGGGAAAGTGAATGGACTGTGCTTTACAAGCAGCGTGTTTGTAATCGATTTGTTGGTGTAGTCGGGGCCAGTGGTGTCTTCCAGTCCCGAGACTAAGAAGGCTGCACCACTGGCTAGCGAGTCAATGTTTTACGTGTTGTTAATGCCTGTTGCGTTTTATATTGAGGCAGTCACTTTGCAGAACTAGTAGGATTTCATCAAAGATGTAGTGTTCTCTGTGACCAGCTGTTTGACAGTGATGGTGACACCAAAGTCTGGGAAGGTAGAGCAGATCAGTCTTCCAAGCATTCACGAGTTCATCTGTCACCTGTTCACCTGTCTAGTCATGAAGCATAACAACAGTCGTAGCAATTACGAATAATATGAGTCAGATAGGAAAAAATATGAGGTGAGTCAGGTATGCTTCCCTCATCAGACTGAACACTGCACTCAAGCTGAACAGCTTGACAGATAACGAACATACGATTTTTCTCATCTGATAGTTATTAACCTTTGCATTAAATCTTTTAATCTTTCAGCAGATTCAAAAGTTATAGTAACGCGTGCAACTGTAGAAATACGTGTGCCCCCTCTAGTGGTACATTCTGCCATGTTTCTTAGATGCCCGAATGACCCTGAAACCGTAAGTGGTTATTATTAATAATAATAATAATAATAATAATAATTATAATAATAATCAATCCTTCTTATTTATCCCCGTGGGGAAATTCCTTTGGGGAAATTCCTTTTTTATGCCTCCCTCAACTTCCTCTTTGTAGAGCAAGCTGTCCGCAAGGGGCAGCCACCTGTTGGGGCGCCCAGGGAGCTGGGGGTTAAGGGCCTTGCTCAAGGACCCACAGACAGGCTGAGGCTGGGTTAGAAGATGGATGTACGGAAATGGGCTGATGGCTGCTTGTTTTTCTTCCAGGCACACAAATAGTTAAGATAGCTTTGTAGGTGTGTTTGGAATTTTTTTTGTGTGCCTAACTTTGGAATTAATACAAAACCGAAAAGGGAGGTTTCTTAATCTTATATGCATTTAATTAGATTATACTGCCAAATAAAAGTATTATATTACTCATTTTAGTAGCACTTTAATTGAGGCAGCTGTGACCTCACCAGGACAATCGGTCTGAGGGTAAATGGATGAATGAATTGAAGGACATTAATAATCAGACTGAATATCTACCCCCCCCCCCCCCAACATCCAACCTCTTAGCTAGTACAGGGTCACAGGTTGCATGTAACCCATCTCTGCCAGCATAGAACACAAGCCAGTGGACTCCGTGGATGTGACTGGTGTCATTACTTGGGAGTGACAGGCGATTCTCCTGTACTGTCAGTCATTGTGTGCGCCTGTCACTTGTTTTCAGATGGTCATTCTGTAGAGCTGGAATCGTGACCACTTATTAATCCAAGTAGGGGCTGAATTGCACCCCCAGAGGCACATCAAAATTGCAGCAATTAAAATATTCTTCAGTAATGTGTAAAAAAGACAAACAGGTACGTGTGAGGGATTAGCTTTACCTGCTATTACTTTATGAACAGACTGACTTTCAAACCACACACGTGTAACGAGAAGATCTAAAGAAGCCATTGTCTGGACAAACACTGGCTCATTTTTCTCTTCTCAGCATGAGGGAGGCATTAGTGGCGGGTGAGTGAGGAGACGTGTAATGTTGCTTTCTCCTTTTCCCGCGATAAGAGCTCTGGTACCTCTAACACCAGACGAGTGACGGCCACACCTTTTTGCCCCTCACATTCTGCTGCACCCTCAAATGCCGTCGTTTAGAATCATCTGGTATGCCCTGCAGCAAAATGTCGAGGCAAAGAAATAGTTTCTCACATTACTATCCACACAATCAGGCCCTCTTTGTGGTTACATGAAAAGGAAGCAGATTGGACCTTGTGGCTTGAAGGAGGGGCCAGTCTCCATGGTGACGAAAATTGAAAATTTAAAAAAAAAGCTATGCAAAAAAAAAACACAGATCACTTAGAATAAGTTTACTTCAATTAAAAAAAAAGTTAGAAAGCATTCATTATTGCATTTATAATAAAAAAAAGATTTAAACGTGTCTGCAACATCGCAAGGAGCAGACATCTTTTGAAGCAGTAACACATTTTTCTCGCAGTGCAAACAGACACAGAGCAGATTACACCAAATACAGACCATCTCAGCAGAGGCACATGTACAGAAACTGAGCTAGCTGGGTTATACAGATACGGGCTCACTCTGTGACTTTTGTTTCTCTAGAGAGGAGTAAGTCTTGATCCCGTCACTTCTATTCACATCATTCCTTTCTTCTTCATTTCGATGGTGTCGTATGTGTCCTCATTGTGAAGTGTAAGTCCCTGAGGGAAGGGGAGACCATTCATTATTATTTTATTGTTCTTGGTTTAATTATAATAATCATAATCAACTAGTAAAAGAAAATAATAATCATCTTACGGTGTAAATGCCTTCGCCTTCTGAGTTTTTCTGCTAATTAAAGGAAAAGGAACTTAATTAGATAAACATGCTATCTTAATTTAACTTCTCTCCCTCCTCCTCAAAAAACAGTACCAAGTATGACCCTCTTGCACCCAGAAATGACTCCAAGGTATGAGTGTTGCCTTCAGAAAAGCCTTTCTGCACACAATTGTTCTGAGAAACGTGTTTTGCACCTGTGGTTTTCCTGCTCGTGTGCCCAGTTACTTCTGGCCTCTCTCGATGTGTCAACCACAGAAAAGACACTGTCAGCTTATCACACAATTGCTTTTAATTCTAGGCTACTAGGGTAGTGCATAAAAATCCCTCTGGAGAAGGGGTGGCAAGAGGCAAGAAGACTGGGAAAGCTTAGAAAAGATGACCATTAAAATCTTCAGTTATGGAAGGACGAACCAAAAGGACCACAACGTTCTTTGTGAGGTAAATTATACTAGAATATTATAAATATTAGAAGACAAAATAAGGAATAATATATCATTTTAAATTTAAGGGCAAATACACCATATGCTATATAAAAAACAGATATTTAGCAACCTGTGAAAGTCGTCCATCCTCCGCTGATACCTTTTTCATCTGCGGGAGACACAGAAACAGGTCACGAAATATATAAATAGTAGCACATTAAAAATGTAGAGATATGAGTGCAAGACCTTGAAGGTTTTTCTTGCAGTAGAGAATAAAGGTATGTATAAGGAGTCTGAAGTCTGCTAGCACTAACTCCAGGTTTAAATTATATCAATTATAGCCCTCATCCTGCTAACTGTAAGTCAGCCCATAATAACCTCATTTCTAACGCATTTTGTTAGTACTTTCCATGGTAGTACCTTTAATCTCCAGTACAAGACAGTCAGGGTGACGCCGTAGACAAACAGGATCCCGTCCAGCACGTAGCAGATGTTTGTGGTCTCCAGGGCATCTTTTCATAGGAGACAGGCAACAAGTATAAGACAGGAGAACGATTCCCAAAGTGCGTCTCACAGATGCCAAACACGAGGAGTCACAGTCGTTTGAGAAGCACTGGGTATCCAAAGGCCAAAATATGCATAAAATTCACAGCTGAGTTGTGATTGTCAGAATGGTCATGTTACTGTATTCTCCATGTAAATATTCCCTTCTGTCTAAGAGCAAGAAGTGTTTACCACGAAAGCCTACATGGCAGTTATCAGGCAAGACCGGATGGTCTAAACAAGAGATTCTCAACCAGTGGGTTGTTTCTGAAATTTGGGTCGCGGCAAGTCCTGGAAGAATCATGAGGCAGAGTGGGAAATCTCATCCACGATCAGGTTTCTCAGCCTCAATCCTAGAATAAACTCATATAAACAGGTCTTGAGTCTGCAACTGCTTAGCGCAAAACTAGTGAGCACTCAGCCAATCCAAGAAGCCGAACCGTAGATGCTTAATTTAAAACTCACTGGCATATCCAATCAGATTTGTGCAATAGGCATTGATTGGCGTAAATTGCAGAGCACACTGAGGACTTGATCCTGACGTTAATGCATTAATTCAACCCTGTACTTCAGATAGGGTCCTAGCTGAGCGGGCATGGTATAAATTTGGTCACAGTGCAAAGAAGGTTGAGAACCACTGGTCTAAACTCAATATTCTTCTTCATGAGATACTCAACAACCATCGAACGTAGTGCCTGAGTTCTATAACTGATAGCATGTG
>JAODUD010000015.1:13514803-13525634 GCA_026784285.1 Stomatorhinus walkeri | reverse complement strand
CCCCCCCCCCCCCCCCCCCCCCCCCCCCCCCCCCCAGAGAATAAAGGATGTATTTATTTCAAATATCATTTATCAGAAATCCAGAGTACCAAAGATGACAAGACCACAAGCTGAAATTATCCCAAATGCCAATCTATACCAGGAATAACAATCGTGTAACAAACACTTTCCAATAAGACTAAACCAAATTTAAACCCATTATGTTTAAGATATACCAGAACTTTACCTTTTTGGGATTTCAAGCTCTTCAAACATGCGACGCGCACACATGCCATTAGTTTGCCTTATTACTGTACGTCACACGCTTTGCCTTTAATGTTTATGTATGTAACAAGTACCTGAAAGCTCTCGGGCAATTTTCACAAAAGCAGGATTTCTTGCTTAGTTGGACAGCTTGTTGGATGTAAACTAGTCTCAGCTAAATGTCACTGAACAAAGATTAAGACCATCCAGCACAAGAAAACTTGTCGGATTTAAGGTAATCTGGATAAGCCAAAAATCCTGCTTTATGATAATGGCCCCTCAGCTATTAAAGACTCAAACAATTATATTCTTAATATTAACAATTTCTGGAAGCCCTATTGTCGTACTCTCTGCCAAGACCGTAACTAATCATATTATACTCCCTGTACATACACGGTTCTTACTAGACAAACACGGGAGCATCTGAAAGTACAGTTCTGCAATGGCAGTAGGCATGCTATTCTGAAGACTCACCCCTGATCCACTGTGCTCGAAGAGGAGCCTGAATGTTCAGCAGTTTCTCCACAGCCAGTGAGTAAGCCTGCTCATTGCACATCATTGACACGTAGTCAAGCCTGTCAAAGTAGGGCAGGGCCTGGTAGGAAACAGCACCACTCGGTGAATCTTTCCGAGATACACACTATGGCGCACGTCAGCAAACAAACCTTCACACATGGCGCCACTGCTGCGGAAGGCCTCCAGTAGGTCAGACACCGTCATCACGAAAACCCACCTGCAGGTAGGTCTTGTACTCAATGAGCTTCTCTGTCCCACGGTGGAGCAGCCCCACGTGGGGGTCACACTTCTTCACAGACTCGCCGCTGAGCTCCAACACCAGCCGAAGGACGCCGTGGGCCGCGGGATGTTGGGGACCGAAGTTTATGGTGAGGTTGGAGACCTCTTTCTCCACAGGAGGGTCCTTATCTGAGGATTACATTTTAAGAGCATAACAGAAATCCTCAGTGACTGAAAGTGAAAGAAACGTACATGAAATTCATCTTTCTGAGATTGGTATTTATATACATAAGTAATAACGTCTTGCTAACTTTATCTGTTAAAAAATAATTATCATTTAGAAAGTCGGACCGTACCATTCCAAGGCGGGGGGACCCATTTCTCCGTTATAGCACTGGGGTACATGACGGCTCCTGCGTACTGCTCGGTCCACTCCACATCTGGCTGCCATTGCTTCTTCCTAAGTAAAGCGACAACTTGCCTGATGTTGTTGTAGTTAACAAACAGGCAGTATGCCTTTTTCATATAATATATTATTATAACCAGCCGGATTGACAAGTACTTGATCCATGAATGACGAACCGAACAGCCAAAGAACAGGTCATCAAAACAGAGCTTGATGACGTTTCCATAGCAATAAATTCTAATTAATTCGCATTTTCTAATAACATAACACATAAGCCTCTTCACATAAACCGACATGAATAAGATTTATGTAAATATATTAATTATAGCAAAAAATAATAGCAAATATAGTTTTCCATCTTACATATAACAGACATATAGCACAAAGCCTGCAAATGATTTTCACACATTGCGCAGGGAGACGTACAAATACAAACACGTGAGCATAAAGAAAATATTCGTACGCTTCTATCTTACCTATTTTGCAGCACATTACAACCTGGGTTTATAAAATTATTGCTTAAGATAAAACTTGAAGGACGTCCTGATCTGGTGAGCGACCTCAATATAGTCGCCGCCATATTGGCTGCAGAGCGGAACCTGGAGTAAACCGACTGCGCATGCGCACGCATAAGAGCAATCCCAGGCTGTCCTCTTCCGGTCTGCCCGTCTCGCGGTGTTAGTTCCCCTTCCGTATGTGCGGCTTCTGCTCTGCAGTTTATAATCAGACTCGACTATCGTAGGTGGGGTTTTAAGTTTCGTTTGTGTTTTACACAAATGTACACTGTACGCGTATGTAACTAAATGCTTTTAGAGGTCAGATTAGTATAAAGCTTTTGAAGCACATCGATTTTCAAGATTAACGTAAGGATGTGCACTACTCTATGGCATTTAACACCTTCAGTGCCCATACGATAATTAAATATTAGCTGCACGTGTTGCAAACTGGTGCTAATATAGTAAATGTCCGTTTCGTGTCCTCTTTCAAGCAACAATATCTGAGGCACTGACGCATTTAAGTAATCGAGTATATTTTACAGGGTAATTGATGACCGTTAAACTAACTAAAGGAAACTAAACAATGGTGCTTTTCCGTAATTACGACTTAATACAGTTAACGACTTTGATACGTTAAATCAAATTACTACTGCCATTTATTATTGAAGACCGTTCGTGCTACAAAATTTTTGTGCAAGTTGGATATTTGGGATATTTTTATGCAACTTGGATATTTTACAACAGACGTCTCAGATAAATTATTGTTAAGGACAGTTAGTACTACTGTGAAGTGTTTCGTGTATGAAAACCTTTTCGAACAGCAAAAGTATGTGTAGCGTTAAGAATGTAAAATTGAAGCCAAGTATACACTGAAAATAGTTTAACAGGGAAAAAACTTTTATGAAAGATGTGGATTTTATTTATATAATACTGTGAAAAAATAATCACATACCATAAGACATTAGAAAAAATTCAATAAAGTTCATGGCTATGAAAAACAACTGAAGTGGAAAAATTAAACACATTCGGAACATTTCTTTTCTAAACAATAAGGACTTCAAAATAGAGTGCAACTGTGTCAACAACAAGAACAACAACAATGAACAGAACCGTAATGAAGAGAATTACAGACAAGTTTTGGTTAAAAAAACACATTCTGGATGTCCAGATCTCCAACTCCACATAAATAGAGAATAGAAATAATGAGTGTTTGGCCTCTTAAGCACCACAAATGTTTATGGGACAGAGCATGTGTTTATATTAAGATGAATGATAAAGTATGATAAATAGCTTTCTTTACCTCCTAAAAAACCTTACTATCTATCCCAAAGACCGCCTCCCTTTCTCCGGTTTAAACTATTTGTTATATTGCCTAATTCCTATCTGCACATGTGTGCAAAACCCAGTAGCAGAACTATTCCAAGCTCATAAGCAGAAAGGTCAAGGAGAAAATGGGGAAGAGTAGAAATGTATAAATGGAGTAAAGACATGATAGAGAGAGGGGAAGAGGGGAAGAGATGAGCTGAAAGGCAGGATACCCTAGTCCTTCACGCAAATCAATCCCAAGACTGACGAATCTTGTGTAATTCATAATAGTTTTCTGTACTTATTTCCTGCACAACGGCTTGGTCGTATGCAGTCCATACAAGCAGAGGCTGGTTGTACTGTCTAATAATGGCTATTTAGTTTAGACTTTAGAAGAAGCTTGCGGTTGTAAAGCATGGACACAGCTGTCAGATTTAGTTCTTACAAACAGCTTGTGATTTTAAGAATTAAAAATTGCTACCTTTCCAAACAGCTTTCAGGTGTTCTCCTTACAAAGAACCCAACACAGACGAGAACAAAGGCGTGTACTCTCATACCTGCCCATCATAATTATGATCTGCTATTATCTGTTATTCCCACTGACAATTATGTGGGTAACAATAACTATGTGCCACTTGTTATATGCCAAATTCATTAGGAAAGTTTTGCTCGTTTCTAAGTGTGATTCCTACGAATTAGAGATGGGCAATCAACGCACACACAAAGCACCAGTGAAGGAGAGAAGAGGTACAGCGTGAGCTTTCCTTGGCTTGCTTCCCTTCACACGTGGGTCTGCATCCTCTGGTTGTGCCTGTGTTTATAGTCTGAATGCTGTGAGGTGTAGGAGAACCGGCTGGAGCTGCCAAACTTCCCGAATCCAGTCTCTGTCCCCAGACCCGCTGCTGGCCCTGCTCCTGCCTGTGCCCCGTACATCTCGTAGGAGGGCCCTCCCTCCAGGGGGGTGAAGCCCAGGCGGTATGGGTACTGGGCCGGGTAGCTGTAGCTATCGTAGGATAGCTGTGTGGAGGGCTCCAGAAGGTTGCAGTCCCTGGAGAACTCACCCATGGGGGGGACTGGGTTGGATGGAGCTGGCTGAGACTGGCCTGCCCTTGTGAAGGTGCTGAACTGGGCATAGTTTGTGTGGGACAATCTGGACGGGGGTCGAGGGTCATAGCAGCCAGCCCTTGCTCCTCCAGTGGCGCCTCCAGCAGCGCTCTCTCCCCCGCTGGCTGCCACAGCCCCGCTAGCGGTGTTGGCAGGCCGGTATTCTGGGTACATCATGGAGCAGGAGGAGGCCTGCGGCTCTTCGTGGGGGTTGGCTCGTACATTGTAGTACCCATTTGTCGGGTCCTGCACAGAGATTAACCTTTTAGCCTGGACAACGGTATTCACTAGTGTGGTCCAAAGGAGCTGTAGCGTTTCTTTGCCAGGAAAGACATAACTGCTAAGCCTCTCCCCCAGGAAGCATGCAAGTAGCTACTTTGATTGCCCACCCCCACACCCCACCCCCAAATAAAATTTGAAGTGGGGCAGTTGTCTGTCGATGTCTGTGCCTATTTTCACTTCATCTGCTCGCCGTAGTCCATGTTAAATGATGCTGCCATGTCAAAATGTCTAAAATTAAAACTTAAGATATGATGTTTCTTGAATCCTAAAAACATACAGGAACACATATAATTTATAGATTATCGTTCGTAAAATGTATAGAGATAATATTCATGTGGATGTGTGTGTGTGTGTGTGGTCCAGGTATACATTACATTGCAGGGACCAAATATTCCCACAATGTGATAAAAACCTGTTATTTTGACATTGCGGTGACCATTTTTTCAGTCCCCACAAAGGGAATTTCATTTTTATAAAAATCTGTGACTGCAATCAAAAAACTAAAAATGCCAGAAGACTTCTGTTTTGTTCGTTTAATTGTGGTTAAGGTTAGGACTGGGTTAAGGTTGTCGTTGTTGGAATTAGGGTTTTGCCCATAGAAATGAATGGACGGTCCCCATAAAGATATGAGTCTGTGTGTGTGTGTACCTCACCTTAAGCTCATATTCTCCACAAGTATCAAGTGTGTCACTGCGTAGCTCCTTCTTGAGGTCAATGTCATCCTTAAAGGACTGATCAGAGGGAGAGAGAGAGACTGATGGCAAAAACTACACGATGAAACAGACACACACACACACACACACAGAGATACAGACAGATGGTGAGAGACAGGGAAGGAGAAAAGACTCTGTTACTATGTTAGTTACAAAGTGAGCCTTAGTGAAAACCAGAGCTGATATTTGGTGTAGGATAGAATGCAAAGGACCACTTAAGCAGTCATCTTCGGAACATTCATAACAATTAGTAGCAATAGTGGCAAACGTACAGTTGCGATGAGTCATAATATACCATTTTCAATTAAATTAAAGTATTTAGCAGAGATATTAAATTAGTAGTAAGCTGGACGAGTATTGGATAACGCATAAAGGATGGGTTAAAACCTAGGATATTAGCCAAAATGAGTAGTAATGAGATAAATAATTTGCTTCAGTCAGGAAAACAAGCCACAAGATTCCGGATGCCTACTGAATACATGGCCTTGACCATGCGTGACGCCGTGGATAGGCCCGAAGAGTCTTCCTCTAGGGTGGGAGTTTCCTTGTTGATCGTTTCCACTCTGATATCCGGCTTCCCCAGAATCACCACCCCGCGACCTTGACAGATATTATAAGAGTGTCTGAATGACCTTCAGTCTCAGTACGACGGGATATATTGCAGTACATTCAACAGACACAGCCTTCACTGTGGACTGAAACCTTACTCATGCCTATATGTACAAGGGAATATGAAATGGGGTTTTTACTACATATGACCAGGCAAGTAAGGCACAGATTAGTAGTAATGTGCAAAATCACATTTCAAGATCCACGGTGGCTTTGTGTTGTTTGTGATTGGCTGATTTTAATTGGTTTAATTAACGCTACAACTCTACTTTCTTCACTGCTATTGGGTCAGACCTGATTGTGGGAGCATGCCGTGATAACATCCCATCCCTCTTCCTGTTCACTCTCTGCCTAGCGGTGAGGGTGTTTGACGCGGCACATCACGCAGGAGTCCAGCTGGGATCCGAGGGGAGTTACTCACTGCTTTTGTGTTGGCGGCAGAGATACAGGGCCAGGGCCAGCAGGCAGAGCAGAACCAGGATGCAGGATCCCACAGTACCACCGGCTATTATCCCTACCGGTACTTTCTCTAAGAGACAGATGGAGAGACGGGCAAGGAGGGGGAGACAGTGGGGAGAGATGCATGCAGTGCACTCAGTTATAAAATATTAAATGTGTACCATCTACAACACAACAATATCAATCAATATTTTGAGATTTTTTATGTTACATTCACTATATACTATTCACTATATAATAACTAGAGTCTAGATTTATTAATCAAAGAGTAACATACATGAAAGAACTCAAACACATAAAATGTTTTTACTTTAAGGATGTTAAGTGCGCCATTCTCCGATGCATCAAGATCTCCATCAACATTGACTAATGAGTATAATCAAGTCCTTGCTTAAGTTTTCAGGTTGTTGTCTTTTGTTGAATAGAATCCAAAAAAGCCACTTAAATTTTAGAGGAACCGTGATACGAATAGATACCACAGTAGAAAATGTACTTTTCTTATGATGTTTCTGGTAACTAGGTGCCATATATAAAAGGCAGGACAGCTAGGAGGCAGTACCGTTCTCCTGCAGGGTGATGATCATGGAGCCAGGTCCAAAGCTGTTCCAAGCCGTGCAGTTGTAAGGAGAGTGGAAGTCTGAGTCCATGACGCTAGCGATGGAGAGAGTGGAGAGAACCCCCCCGTCTGGTAAGGTGGTCTGCTCCACCCTGTATCTTTCCTTCTCCCACTCGTCCTCATTCCATGCCCATACCTGGAGCAAACAAAGACATAAATGCCGGGGGTTTGCACACAGTCTACACACATATTACAGTGTGACGGGATCACTGCATAAAATAGCAGTGTGTGATAAATTACAGTGTGACGCATGTAGTGGAGTACATAAAATTTAACAAACTGTAGCATAAGGGGTACAGAGGAGTACGTAAAATTACTGTGCTTTTAAAGGACGATACAAGGGTTGCAGTGGAGTGCGTAAAATTACAGTGCATAATAAACAATGATACTAGGGGTAGAGTGGAATACGAAAAATTATAGTGCATAAAAAATGGTATGGGCATGCAGTGGAATGTGGAAAATCATAGTGCATAAATAATGATACGAGGGGTGCAGTGGAATGTGGAAAATTATAGTGCATAAATGATACGAGGGGTGCAGTGGAATGTGGAAAATTATAGTGATTAAACAACAGTATGAGGGTGCAGTGGAATGTGGAAAATTTAGTGCATGATGCACAAAGATATGAGGATTGCAGTGGAGTGCGTAGAATTACAATGCATATTTAACAACGATACGAGGGGTGCAGTGGAATGTGTAAAATTTAGTGCACAATACAAAAAGATACGAGGGGTGCAGTGAAGTGCGTAAAACTATAGTACATACCCAACGATATGAGGGGTGCAGTGGAGTGTGGAGAATTACAATGCATATTTAACAATGATACAAGGGGTGCAGTGCAGTACATAAAATTACAGTGCATAGTAAACCACAACCCTGTATGGGATAAAAAGTTGGAGGATTGATGGATAATTAACAGCGGTGTGAGAGTTGTAATGGAGTAATTAAAATGACAATGTAATACTAGAAGAGTTCAGCTGGAGATACTCACAATTTTATCTGGGGGAGGGGTACTGGCGATGTAGCACTTTATCTGTCCTCTTTCCCCTCTCACTGCATACTGGATGGGCTCACTGGATATGATTGGAGGACCTGGGAAGAAACAACAGTGTTTCTATAGTTGCCTGGTAGTTGTAGATTTTTGCTGGCTTTTCCCGGCTTCTACCACCCATTTTTTCGAATCCCTTACCATTGACAGTGAGAGTGATCTCCCGTTCTCCAACTCCGATTTGAGGTACAATGGCCTTGCAAATGTACTGTCCGGCATCATCTTGACCCACAGACCTCAGGAATAGCTGGTTACTATTACCAAGTACCTGGACACGCAAATATTTCAGGCACCGTTACT
Organism: Stomatorhinus walkeri; assembly: GCA_026784285.1. Taxonomy (NCBI): domain Eukaryota; kingdom Metazoa; phylum Chordata; class Actinopteri; order Osteoglossiformes; family Mormyridae; genus Stomatorhinus; species Stomatorhinus walkeri. The sequence continues at coordinate 13,517,317 of JAODUD010000015.1, read as the reverse complement.
TATTATGCATTAGTTCTCAGCCTGCTTAGATGTAGACAAACAGACCACAGATGCAGCTCAGTATTACTGCTGAGTAGACTGCATGGTTACAGACTTACCTATAGACTACAGCTACAGCTCAGTATTAGTGCTGAGTAGACTGTTTGGCTGCAGACCGAACACTGATCATTATTACTGCTCATAGATATGGTCTGAATAAAGCATTTCTTTCAGCTGGTTACATGAAGATTACTGACCACATTGGACCCCTTCTTGGTCCACGTAAGGATAAGAGGGGGGTTGCTGGACCACTTGCAGTTCAATGTGACGTCAGAGTCGACGTCCGCCGTCACCGGGCTGGGCTCCACCAGCAGAAGAGGGCCAACTGCAGAAAACAGGAATAGGATTGCAGGTAAACGACTGCAGAGTTCGGCAAGCAGCCAGGCAGAGCAGCAGAGCCTGAATCCAGGATTAAAATCAATCAGAAAAGCCTAATTCACTTGCTCTCAATCTGACAAAGGTGCTCTGTTAGACGGCTCTGGTACACCGACTATCGCACATCCTGCATGGATGTTGCTGCTTTCATTCTGCTAGTCATGCCAGCCGCTCCGGGAGAATTGATTACACTAACAAAGCTGAATTAATAGAAATCTAAAATGTAGAGTGAGAAAGCAGATTTTCTGGGCAGACTTCAATCCAGAAATGCGTGGAAGACACATGGTCCGCCAGTCTGACCAGCAGAAGGAGAGGCAGACGAGCACACGGGCGGCCAGGCAGACAGAGAGAGCGGATTTAGCGTGCTGGCAAAACTAACGGGACTCAGAAGGGAAACGGAACAGAAGAAGAGTGAGATAGACAGCCACGGGCAAAGCACAGGCAAGACTCACAGTGAACATCCACCAGGACGCTGACGTTGGTGCTCCCCACAGCATTGAAGACCTGGCAGGATACGGGCTCGGTGAAGAGGGAGTGGTCCGCCGTGGTCACAAAAAGACTCTCCCTGGCGCCCTCCAGGAGAATGCCACCCTTTGCCCATCTGAGGATCACAGTCGAGACTCACGCCCTGCTAGTCACACCCGTATGCGTGTAGGTCTAGATGTGTGAGTGCAGACCGACCTGTAGCTCATAACGGGGGGGTTGGCGCTCGCCTGGCAAGTAAATGCGACTCTCTCTCCTTGTAGCACAGAGCGAGGGTCTACAGAGAGTGTCACCGTGGGTTTGTCTGTAGAGTAGCGAGCGGGAGCCAGAAATGAGATATGAACTCCTGCTCTACCGCCAGACACATGCCTACCAATCGATCAGCAGCTCATTCATTAAAAACACTACAGATGTACACAGTGACACATGAACAGAGTCACGCACATAATCAAAGACACTCACATGCCCACACAGTCATTCATAAAAACGCAGGTTCACACTCACAGTGCACGTTGAGGGACACAGTCGTGCACTTCCCCACAGGCGCAGCGGGGTTCCTGGTCACACAGGTAAAGTTGTGGCCTGTGTCCGAGTCCACTGGCAGGATGGGCAGGAAACTGCGGGTGGTCGTCCTCTTTCTGTCCATCAGCACCTCCTGCAGGGGGACAGAGAAATTACAGCCCTGAACAGTCACAAGCAGAAAGGAAACAAGGGGTTCCTGAACGATTCAGCCAGAATGGTTCTCTTATCGACCTAATGACCCAGCCTGTTACTTTTGTGTGTAGTAGAAAAGCGTTTATGTGTGAAAATGTAGATGTACATCCATGGAGTCCATCTGTTTTCTCTAACCACGTATCCAATACAGGATGAGAGAAACCCTCAAGCACATCCCAGGAAGCACAGTATGCAAAGCAGGAGACCCTGGATGAATTGCCAGCCCGTCGCAGAGCACGCACACACAGCTTAGGGACACCTGATCTCTATGTGTTTGGACTGGAGAAGTGAACGAGGAACCTACAGGAAGAATGGGGGGAGGGATTCAATATCTGTGGGCAATGCTGGCAAGCCACACTCCCCCATGAGTATATAATGTGTTTGAGCAATCTGAGTGCATGTGTATGGGGGCGGGGGGGTTATGGTGTGTGCATTAACTATGTGTGTATACAGTACGATAAGTGGTGTGTGTGTGTGTGTGTGTGAACAATGTGCTCAATGGGGTGTGTTTGTCTTTAGCACATTGTGGTGACTAAATGTCCCCACAATGTAATAAAAATCTGTTACTTTTTAGCTTGCAGGCACATTGTTCAGGTCCGCGAAATATAAACATCAATTTTGAAAAAATCTGTGAATGCAGTCAAAAATAACCAAAAGTCTATTTTACTTGGTTGCTTATGGCTAAGGGTAGAGCTGAGTCAGGTTAGGGTTGACATGGTTAGGGTTAGGGCTGTGCTCATATTAATGAATGGAGAGTCCTCACAATGACAGGAATATATGAAGTGTGACTGTGTGTGTGTGTGTGTATACAATGCACTGAATGGCATGTGTGTGTGTGTGTGTGTGCGAGCGGGTATACCTATCCTTATGGGGACACAATGTCCCCATAATGTGATAAATATC
>JAODUD010000015.1:13495377-13514703 GCA_026784285.1 Stomatorhinus walkeri | reverse complement strand
ATTTTTCCCTTTGAAATGAATGAGCGGTCCCCATAAGGATATGTTTACCCTACATGTGCGTGTGTGTGTGTGTGTGTAAAGTGCACTGAATGGCGTGTGTCTGTATACAATGCGCTGAATGGTGTGTGTGTACAGTGCGCTGAATGGTGTGTGTACAGTGCGCTGAATGGTGTGTGTGTACAGTGCGCTGAATGGTGTGTGTTCACAGTGCGCTGAATGGCGTGTGTACAGTGCGCTGAATGGCCTGTGTGTACAGTGCGCTGAATGGCGTGTGTACAGTGCGCTGAATGGCGTGTGTTTACAGTGCGCTGAATGGCGTGTGTACAGTGCGCTGAATGGCGTGTGTACAGTGCGCTGAATGGCGTGTGTACAGTGCGCTGAATGGTGTGTGTACAGTGCGCTGAATGGCGTGTGTACAGTGCGCTGAATGGTGTGTGTACAGTGCGCTGAATGGCGTGTGTACAGTGCGCTGAATGGTGTATGTGAGCGTGTGAAAGACTCACCGTGATATTGAAGTCGCCTTCCAGCAGCACGCCGTCCTTCTCCCAGTGTATAAGTGCAGGTGGTTTGGCCCCACGGGAAACACAGCTCAGGTTGTAAGCCATGCCAGCCCTCAGCAGCACCTGTGGACCCCCATGTATCACTGGGTCTCCTGGGGGGACTGGGGATGGCGGGGGGGGAGGGGGGGTTGTATACTCAGTCGAATGTGCCCTCATACATACAGTATACGCATACATTTACACAGACACATGAAACTCCCAGAACAATCACAAAACCAAGAAGTCTAACAAATAAACCTCCCATGTCTCTCATTTTTTTATCTGTCCCTAAATTCTGGGGGGGGTGTGGCTCCACGGGTCAGAAATGCTGTGATCAGCAGAGTCGTTTCACCATTGGAGCCCTGAGCAAGACCCCCAACCCCAACTGCTGCTGGGACTGTCGAGACCCTGCATTGTCAATTGTACATCACTTTGGATGAAAGTGTCTGCCAAAGAAATAAATGTAAGATCTATACATACATCAGGTCAGCTTCTATGTGGGGGGCCAGGGTGGGTCTAGTCCGCGTAATTACCAAGGCTGGGCACATGCCAACCAATCACAGATTGCTTTTTTTATTATTGTAAATAGGAAAGTAGCAAGCCAAAAAAACATACTAATACTTTAAACTCTTAAACTCAAACTAAGTCCCCCACACACCTCTACAATGATTGCTATGCCCCCCCCCCCCCACATCTTAGAGCTGGAACCGAGCCTGAAGACATTGACAAAGACTTGCTGTTCAGAGACACAGACTGACACGCACGTGCACACAGAGGCACACACACGCACGCACGCGCACACACACTCACTCAGTACAGTGAGCTTCGCTCGCCGGGAACGGAGCGCTTCCTCCGTGGCCTGGCACTCGTACAGAGAGTCATCCGACAGCTCTGCTGCAGAGATCTCCAGGTCGTGCTGGCCCACCTCCATCCCACGCAGCACGCGGTACCTGGGCCAGGCTGAGGATGGGGGATACAATTAGCACCCGCACAAACAGCCACGTTCCTACAAACAGATCCATAACACGGCTGAGGGAGAACAAAGGGATCGTTACAGAATGTTCAGCTAGGCTGCTGGAACTGCATTCAGCCAGCAGGTGGCAGCCACGTCTCTCTGTTCTGAGCTCATGATGTCACCCACATTTTTCATAAAAGTATTGAGGCGGATTGCATCATCTCCACAAACCAAGGTGATCTTATTTTCCTATTCTCCCTCAAAATAGCTGGGTCTGAATCGATATTAGAAACACACGGCAAACCAGTCTTTATAAAAGAGCTGGGTAAGTGTGAGCGTGTTAGAGAATACATCTTTTCATCGTTTACGCGTCTCTGTTCTAAAGCTTCCCCAAAAGCGAAACAAAGCATTCTAGGTCCAATCTGACAGAAAAAAGAAGGATGACGGAGGGGTAGAAAAGGAGGGGGGGATAGATAATAGCTTGGAACTGAAGGAAAAAGGACGAGTGGGGCCAGGAATCTACCAAGACAGAGATAGAGCTAAAAATGAGGTAGATTCCATTTTTATTTACATTAATCAAAAATTATTCCCCACATCTTCATGCCTAAAATAAAATTTTAATGTGAAAATGACTTTTTGAAAACCTGATTTTGCGGGTAATTCAGAATGATAGAGAAATGGAGAAGCAAGGCAGAGTGGGATGGAGAAGAGAGGGGAGGGAGTGTGCTAAATTAGATAGAGATTTTCCCACCTCGCAGGTCATGTCCGATACCCAGGGCGAGGCCGTCCTTGGTCCACTGCACAATGCCCGTGTAGTTGAACACCACGCAGGACAGAACTGCCCTTTGGCCCAGAACCACCGACTGGTCAGCAGGTTCCTGGGAAAAGCGGGCCATCCATACTGGCCCAGTGAGAAAACTACAGTCATACCGACTCATGCGCACTTGGCCTTGCAGTAGCTTTTCTAAGCATCTCAGCTGAGCGATTGAGCTCTTTGTTTGACCGTCTTTCTTGATCGCCAGTGGTCCTAAACCGAAACGGTTAAGTTCAGCCCTCTGACAGCAATACAGCTACACCCCTAGAATGGTTTGTGATTTCGCCCAGTCTAGCTGCCTGTTTACACCAGAGCAAACGATCTGTAATTTTATTCAAACATTCCATTAAACTGATTTTACTCAAACTTAAATACTCACAGCCACACACTCGCCGGCACACAAATATCATCACTCTGCGATCAGTGACTAAAGATGTAATTAAAACAATCTTGTATCAAAGGGTAACGCCATCTTCCTACCGAATGTCTTTAACGTTTCTGCACTGGGGGCCCCAGTTCAACCGCTCTATTGTTTAGATGGATTTTATTTCCATAAGACCAAGTTTTCTGCCCCAGATTTAATTCCACGAGGGTCTCTAAAGAGCAAGGTATGCGTCTTCCTGTTCTCAATCAGTAGGGTGATGTAAACAGTTGCACACCCTATGATTACTGTACATTGCCTTTACTAATTTAAACAGATACTGTACCAATTTGGTGACCTACTTCAAGGACTCCGGAGCAGAGCTGTTCAACCTTATCCCACATACTCCACAACGTCTGCCATATTACACTGCACAATGCAGGAATATTTCTTGGTTTATCTGGGCACCGCTGTTTGAAATCTTACAGTTTAAGGACATGTTTGCAAGGTGACCATACTGCCAGTGGACTGTAATTTTCATTACCACAACAGTCCCAGAACGCCACATTCCACAGATATCAACTTTCCCATCATTCTACTGGCATGACACACATAGGAATGAAAATACATAATACATTATAAGTAACGTACAAATACAGTCTGGTCCAGGCTAATTTATCAATAAAAGTTAATTAATGGAAAACTACTACTCACAGTCACTGGATCTGAAAAAATGTATCCAGCATTTGGATCCCTAGTATGAAATATTTTCTGTGCAAGAACTGTATGCAAACATGTAAAATATACGTTTTATGCAAAAATGTATTTTATAGAGGATTTAAGACTATTTTGCTCACAAATTAAATAGAAAAACATTGATTTCAATGCAAATTGACAATATATATCCATTAGTGAATAAACAGGATTTCACTAAGTACTCATTTGTAAATTTCTTATGTTCTATGTTCTTATGTACTGCTAAGTAAGCATTGGATCTGACTTCAGTATACACTACAACTACTCTTCAGTATACTCTACAACTACTCTTCAGTATACTCTACTGCTACTCTTCAGTATACTCTACAACTACTCTTCAGTATACGCTACAACTACAGTCGCCTCAGTTGATTGATACAAACCTCATACAAACTATATTCTGTATAGCATATCTTTACTTATCTGATCCTTTCATTGATAATTTCTCAGTCATCATTACACTTTACTCTTGATCCTAGTAAAGCTTAAAGTGGCATCTACTCACATGTTACACGGATACTCACGACTATGCTTAGTCATGTCAGCCAATCAACCTGAAAGCCATTTTTACTCTGGCTAATTTCCTCTAGCCCAGAGTCAACTGGAACCATGTACAAGTTGTGGATTGTCAAAATACTTTCTCTTACTGTCATGTCTATTATTATGACACTCTGTTGTCTAATCTTGCCATGACAACCACTCTCACACATTTCTCCTGTTAAGTATTTCTTTTTGCTAAGTATTTCTATTTATTTCCCTTTTTAAAACGAGAGATGAGAATCGGGGAGGGATGCTGGACAGTGATTAGAGAGGAGGAGAGCGAGGGGAAAGAGACAGAGAAAGGGAGAAAGAGGTGAATGGATAAAAGGAGACAAGGGGTATGAGGCGGGATCGATGAAGGAGAAGGAAGGGGAGCAGAAAGTATCGAGAAGATAGGTAAAGCAGAGGGGGGGGGGGCGAGCACGCAGTGAACAGGTGTGTGAGGAAAGAGACATCGTCATGGTAACTAACATGCGATAGGTATGGCTGAGAGTAGAACAGGGACAGAATGGAGATGTTAAAGAGGGAAAGAGGGAACATGCAGTCACTATGGTAACAGAAAAGGAAGGCAACTAAAAAGAAAGGGTACCAATGGCAAAGATTGATGGAGAGAAGCAACAGAAACACAGCAGGTATGCAAGGAACCAGTTAAAAAAAAACCTGAGGCTTATTTGGCCAAGACTGGGTCAAAACAAGAGCAAGACTAGAGCAACACTACGTAAGACTGAAGTAACAGTGAGGGAGATGCTGATGGAATGAGAGCGACCCGTCATCTCCTCTCAGGAGATATTCTAGGGGCGATAAACAGACATCAATCTAACAGGCAAATTAGCGGCCTCCTGTGCTGCCCGCAGAAAGGAGGGTGCCCGCGCTGTCCCTGCACGCCTTGGCGCTGCCAGAAAGGGGCCAAGGGTTCTGCCCCGTGACCGGAAGGCAGGAGTGGCCCTGCTGGGTCACACTCGCGGTCAAGGGTCGTCGTTGGGTCGCCGGCGGTAACGAGGGAGCGACGACGCCTGGCCAGACGGCCGAGGCAAACAACGGGGAGTGTCAGCAAACTGTCCACACTGACCAGACATAATCACCCACCTCTTAGTGTCTAGCAGGGCGAGACCCTCGTAGTTACTGGCGCTTGTGAATTCTGCTGACCTGCCCTGACTCCACACCCAAGTCAACTTCCTAATTGATGGGGTTTTTAATTATGTTTAACAAATTAGGGTTTAAAAGAACAATCGAGATTTTACTTATAACAACAGTTAAAAACCACTGATCTTTTAACAAAATTGTTATGGGTACATTTATGCAACTAAAATGTAAAATATGATTTTTCATTTTTGCACCTCAAATTCTGCACCTCGAGCAATCATATAAATTAGTGCTTGGCTTAATTAGGCTTAATCATGAATTATTTAATTCATTGTTCAGTCCACGGACTAATAAATAATCAAAGGAGGCGAAAAAAAGTATTCACAGTAATTTCACTGAGTGGTAGGGAGGCAGTGTCTAGAAAATTCTATGGTAGCCATGCTGCCTTTCCATCCAACCCAGTCTGCCTTCACCCCAAACAATACACCCACCCCCCTTCCAAAGCACACCCCTGGAACACTTACAAATACACCTAAAACCACCCAAAACCATGAAGCATCCAGCCTTTCAATCCAACCCCCAAATGTCCGTGCCTCTCGCACAAATAGTCTTTTTCCTCACTCCCCTCTTGTGCTTTCATTCCCCCTCCCTTTACCTCTGCAGCCTCTATTTAGTTGCTATAGAAACAGATTTGTTTGAAAATTCAGTATAAGGAGACATGCCATTCTGAAAATTTGACAAAAAAAAAAAAATTCAATTGGCCCACCCTTTTCCATTTCACCAACATCTAAAGCTCATTCGCAACAATTTTCACCACTGAAACAACGGTCACCATGACTACTGTTAAACCACCAGCACACTGATGCAAGTAATAGCGACGGCAACGCTAATGGTGCCTCTGAGGCTACTGGAGAAGCTGAAGACGATGACAGAGCTTTGACACACGCTGCCAAACACTGTGTGCACACGCACAAAGCTGACCACCAGCCATAAGTCACCACTGGCCTTTGTTTACAAATGGAGAGCACTTGTTTAACACAGACACATTGAAAGCATTTCACCAGCTAGCAACACGGAACGAAACAATAGCGGACAGAAAGGCGAAGCCGCAGCTGCTACAGTTTAGCTCTGGTCTCAGCACTTCATACCAACACTTTAGATGGTGCAATGCAAGGGATGCAGTTAACACTCGCCGGAACTAACCAAAAAAGTGGAATGAAACTAGACCAGGACCTAGAACTATACTTCTAGACTACTGAAATGCTGTGACAGTCCTTTACCCAGTTTTAAGGGACAGAAGAACCTAGTCAAATGGTTTGCACGAAGTAAAGGTTCAATGCACACAACTACATTACAAAAATGGTAAACATAATTCTCACTATGAACATAAACTACAGTATACTATGAAATGTTCTGTACATACACAACTTGCAGACTGTGGAACAAAGACACAAGAATACTGTCCCAGTAGAAACTTACAAGGTACAATGGGCTTTCCATGCAAGAACATAAAATACAGTAGAACCCAGATAGTACAGACCCATAAATTACAAGCTCGAAATAAAGACCAATAGCACCTAAGTGTAGATACATGGTGAGGTACACATCCGACTCAGAAGGTTCCTTTCTCAGGATAAAATACCAGGGATGAGTTAAATCAATATAGGGAAGCTGCTCTTGTGGCAATTAAGGAGGCAGTCCTAAACCTGATGGTTGTGGGTTCAAGTCCCTCAAGGACTATGGTGGTGATACATTTAGGCAAGGTGCTTAGGATTATAGAACTGCTCTGGTAGCTAAAAGCAACCCACTCTAAAAATGGTTACATTTGTTTCTCACTTTGTATAGCAGCATTATCAAGGATCATGAAATAGCCAGATTCCTGAAATGAGCCAAATTGTTGGTGGGGGAGGGGGCTGGTGGAGGGGGCTGGTGGGACTTTCCAAACAGAATTAAACCAAAATCTCATCTGTGCACCAAGTCTCTCCAACACCCTGGCGCCTGCCCCTTGCTTTCGTCTTGTACCCTCTCCTTCTCCCTCCTTTCTGTCCTCTGTGACCACCCCATCCCCCCACCCGCTTCTCGCGTCCCCCTCCGAAGGAATGCAAAAAACACATCTGGAACTCATTACAGAGATGGGGGGAGGGGAGGAGGGAAAAAGGGGAAGAGGTCTTGGGAGAAGGAGAGAGAGAGAGAGAGAGAGAGAAGGAGAATGAAAGAAAAAAAAGAGGTAATGCAGAAACTACAGAGAGAGAGAGAGAGAGAGAGAGAAAAAGAGGGAGGGAAAGATTTACTGAGGTAGCAGAACATACCTCAGAAGACAAAGAGGCAGAGAAAGGAGGACTAAACGAATGAGGAACAGAGGGACAGATGAAAGGATTGAAGGAAAACTTCTTAAATCCACCTTTGATTGGTTAGCACTCTGTATTATTTGTCAACAAATGCAATACAGATGTGACAATAAAGAGCTATGATGCAAAATAAATGCATTTGCATTGTAACAGAGACACCAAACACTGACACAGAATACAGCAACAGATGTACATACAGTAAAGCACAACAAAGAAAGTGCAGGGGTCATTTTAATATTTAATGAGATGCTTAACACATTGTGTGTTTTCTTGGCCATAAACAGCAGTACTATAAGCATGAGGCACTATACTCTGAGTTTGAAACAGTAGGGTTGGGCTGTAGTATAAGTGTTGGCAGTATTAAGGTGTGTCACTCTCATTGAATTTATTGGATGGCTCTCTACTGGATTTCATTTGGTGTCAATACTGCTTCAGTTTGCTTGTACAATTTTAATACAATAACACCAAGGTAGGCCTATACATCTGTATACTGTTGTAATGCATACGAATCACAGTGTGTTAATGTGTACTTGGCATAATAAAGTTGTATTGGATTCGTACAATGCTGCTGTGTACTCAAATTGCCTTTGCAATATGGTATTAAGGTTAATATAAGCAAAAAAAGACGTATATTCTGCAGTATATTTATACAATAGTATTTGGGCGCATGACTGTTTACTAGCTACATTTTTATAATCAACTGTCAATGGCTTGATTACAGGTACCCTTTTGGGGTGTGTTCGGTTGGGCTGTGGTTGATGCCGGACAACATCATGGTACATTTCTATGCATCGTGTGTGATAAAATACGCTATGATATTTTGAGCAGAATGGAAAGACGGGAGAGTCTGGCAGTTTTGCAAGGCATGCTTACAGAAGCCCCTCACCAATGTCTGGCTAATGAAAACGCCCACAAACACATACATCCCGCATCAGTGATCAATCTCGGCACGTTTCCGACGGCAGACACAGAGAGGCGAGCCATCATGGGAGAGGACTGCCCTGATCAAACAGGTAGCCCTCCCCCGCGTTAATGGGTCGCCACCGCCATGGTCCCCATACCGTGTCCTACGGAAACGCCTCTGTGGCTCTTTATGTGCGGCCAAGCGCTATAAGGCATCGCCGCGCCGCCTCATGAATTACCCTTTGTGACAACCGCACTAAACGGTGCTTCGCAGTGAATGCTAACGACCAACAGTGGCATTACCGATTTCCCTTAAATGCCTAAATAATACGGCAAGTGAAAGCGCACCCGCACCGGCGTCTCCCACCCCGATCGCCGTGGACCGCACTCGCCTGGCTCCGAACTGCCATTTACCTGCATATATACGCCGGCACCTAAAGCCCACGCTGAAACAGACAATGGCACATATGACGGGCGATTTCTGAAATGAAGTTAGGGATTCATTTAGCATCGATCGCCTTCAGTACTGCGTGAAACCCCTTCTCTTAATGTTTTCTAGTCGATTTTATTATAGTCAGGCTATGACTTCGATTGCACAAGCGAAACACAGCAGTTAATGCGATTTACAGGAGCATGTCTAGGGTATTTAGCCCGACTCTATCCGCCGATTACAAGAACTTCATTCTCGCTTTACGTTAATATTTAAATAAGGCCACGCAAAGGCCATATCCAACTAAGGCATTTCACCTCGTATGACCAATGAAATATAATCCTACACCCCATATAAGCACGATTAATTGTATATACAATCTTTCCCAATAACCTTTCTTGATGGGCAAATTACATATTATTCACCGAGGCACATGTAATTAAACAAAACCCCAACAAACTCATTCATCAAACAATACAGAGTGACCATATATAATATAAAACGATCGGACATATATTTTGCTTATTGTTAAATGGCAAAACCTATTACGATGAAAAAAAAAACTTTCAGGAATTCCCGGCTATTTCAACACCGAATTAGGCTGACCACGGGCTCCGGAAGATCACATGAAAGCGCATGACCATCCTAGCCGACATTAAGTGCAATAAATTCAGTCATACCTTTGTGAAAACTGAACGCAAAACTTAGAAGAAAGAGACTCCGCATGGTTTATCCGAGCTCATCAAAAATCTTCACCTCAACAAAGTCCTTTGGCTGGCTTCTCTGAGTGGACAGCATCTAACCTTTCCTTTAAGATTTTACCTCTAATAAATAGTTGCGATCCTTTTAATTCGCATTGGCTCTTTTACCCTTATCGGGCACGCATTTACTCTGCTTTCGCTTAGAAACAATCCTCCTCTCTTTTTATTCCTGATTTGGTCACCTACGTAGCGGCAGCGCTTGGTTTTGACATTATCCCCTCCTGGCAATAAACGTTCTTTAGGTCTATGTCTCTCCACGGTCTGTAGTATCGGCAACACGGGAACCCCTCCTTTCGGTCATCTTTCCGCCTCCTTTCTCTTATTTTCGCCCCCTCCCCTTTTCCAAGAAAGTCGCGGTTTTATTCGAGTGTCGCTTTTATGTAGGGTGGTGCAGAATGTAAGTCGGTGAATGCCAATGTTTTCAGGGCACTTCCTATAAGGCTTTCTCCCCGTGTATCTCTCTCTCTCTCTCTCTCTCTCTCTCTCTCTCTCACCCTCTCTCTCCCTGTTTCTGGGGAAGGATTCCGAGACACCCAGTTGGTGAACAGGACCCACGATCTATTTAATAGCGACAATGTATTACTTTATTGTACCACTGGAAATGACAACCGGTAATCACGAGTTGTTCATAAAATGACGAATGTATCATTTCTCAACTCGCCTATAACCCATTTCTTTCTTGAAAAAAATCACCCTATCTCCAATGATATATATGAAATGTTCTTTTCTCAGTTTTGGAAATATGACCTCCGATTCAATAGTAGCGTTCAAATGACAGACGGTCGCGATGCGCTATGTGAAAAAAAAAAAAAAAAAAAAATATATATATATATATATATATATGTGTGTGTGTGGGTGTGTGTGGGGGTGTGTGTGCATATATAATTTAAGTGTTTTTATTCTGCAGCAATGGCTCCAAATGAACCATCATAACCAATAACCAACTGGTTGTCACCTAGGACTTGTGAACTAAAAATTGAAATATAGAAAACCCGTCAATATATAGAAAGTCAAAATGTGCTGACCCTTTGGTATATTTTTAAATCTCTATATCTGGAAACACCAGAAAATGCTGAATGGATGTATGTGATGGTGAAGGTAAGGAAGGCTGGATTTTATTGATGTGAGGAAAGGTGTTTGACTGAAGTCCTTCTAGGATTAGAACTAGCGCTATAGAGTGGGACAGACATGAATTCAGAGATATAGGGCCTCAACATCAGAAAGGTACTTAACGGAGATGAGAGACATACTGTAATATGCAGTAAAATAATAAATGTTAAATTGAAAAGAATGAAGGAACTCTGTTGCAGTGTATTACACATGAACAATGGGGTGCATCTTTGAATATTTAAATACAGTATGCGTATATAAATAGTTAAGATGGCTAAATAAATTTTCTGCATTAGACTGGGTCAAGGTTTGTTTAAAGACATAGTCTAAATAGATATTTGAAGGACAGTGCTGGGAACAAAGTGGCCAAAACGGGTTTACGTTTTTGAGGGAAAATGTAACATTTTGTAAATCAAAACGTTCAAGTATCTATTTGTTCTGTTTGTTATTGTCTAAATACGTATAATGGAGGATTTTTTTCATGAATGGGACGCATTGTATACCAGCTAAATATTGTTTTAGCAACAGTCATAGTTTCAAAGAGGGGGAAATGCAGAAATGTAGGCTATTGTGGAACTGATGAATGAATATATTCCTTTTAAAATGAATAAGGGCAACATATAGTTAAAAACGAGCGCAAGCATTACAGATTTAAATAATTTTAGATCTTCAGCATATACATCGAAGTCGGCATGAATGAAGTCAAGAATGATAAACAAAAGCTATCAAAAACAGTTTTAGTACGGAAATGGCCATGAGAGTAGCGCCATCTAGTGAGTATAACGAACTATTTCACAATGCAATGTGATGCGCAAGTGTTTATACAAGAACAGATGGATCACAAAATAACAGCATATGAAAAGGTTACATGATTAAATGTTTTGTACATTTGTAAAATAGAGTAATTGTATATTTGTTTAAATTAGCAATTGATTAAATGTATCATATACTTAAGCGTATAAATTGTACTACTTGACAACACATGTACTGACGTTTTCTACTAAACAAATATTGCTGCTTTCATTACTAATATATTATTGCGGTTCACACAGCTTTCCACATTACAAATTTCAGCATATTTATTGAACTGTATATAATATTTAATTATTTGAACTACTGACTTCGAAAAACAAACAGGTCTTAAGTTACAACCAATTCTGAATGATGACTTAGGCAACTTACCTTCCAACAACGTTTGTTCGTGAGGCTCTGATTTTCAACTCGATTTAAATAATCTAACGAGCGTGATTAAAAAGATTTTTTTAAATCCTGTCCACGATTTTTCATTGAATTTTTAAATCTTAAGAAATTTGTAAATGCTTCTCCCGAAATATTCAACTAGAATAATATAACATAACATAACAACATAACATAACATGGGATATCTAAATTGCATAAAAATAAACTTGAAAACACTGTGCCTTTTGAATGGCATGCATCAGCAAAGGTAACAAACTAAGTCAAAAATTAAATTATAAGAAAAAAATATATAAGAGAAATATTACTATAGAAAAGAAGCGCTTTCATAGCACTGCTCATCTAGGATCCACATCTCTGCCGGGACTCGAACCCGGAGCCTCTGGATTAGAAGTCCAGCGCGCTATTCCATTGCGCCACAGAGACCAAGCCTACTAAGCAGGCGCACGCCAGGTTTGAAATTTATACGTGTTTCTCTAGCATTTTCCATAGCATCTTTCAGCATCAGGACCAGTACGCCGACATTTTGGTTTTCAGTAGACGAGACGGTAGAGGGCGCCATAGTAAAGCTATTGCATCATTACACCAGAGCCAAAATGTCGACTTTTAACAGCTAATCAAGTGTATTCCCGTTAATAATTAAGCTTTTTCCACAAAACATTTGTTACTAAATTCTGCATAATAAATGTTAAAACACTTTATGTTCGCTATATTTTGTATAGCTTGTTGTATTTTTAATCGTAAAATCATGTTTTGAAAAAGGCAATTTAATCGGCGATAAAATTATGTTCTTTGGCGTTTCTTTGTGCAACATATTTAGCATATATGTTCATATTCCCCCTGTTTATCAATGCAATTTCAAGAGAAACATCTAAATAATATATCTTATTATAACATCGATCGTCGATTATACCATGGACAATTCGCGAACTAGTTACGTTTACCTAGCTGTAGGCCTACAGTATATAACGTATACTAGAGTGAATATTAATACATAAGCAGTTATTTTCGGGGAAATTATTGTGCTTACAGAAGACAAAAAAGAAAAGAAAAACGACTGACGTTCATTCTGAGGTTTTTCCGTTTGATATGCGTTTCGCTTTACTTTTCGCAATTTCATTTTCTCCGTACCGTAAGATCAAGTTAAATACGAGTTACGGTTTTGTAAGATAACAACGTTCATCTTATTTGTTAGGTGTGACACAATTAACTGAAAGCTGTAATTGCACTGACATAGTTGTAGAGAGTATTAAACAAGCATCATTTATTAGTAGTATTGACATATCTATCACATTATCGATCAGTAATGACATAATTACCATGTCCATGACATACAAAAACATCAACCACAAACAAGAAAAACGTAAAAAGAAAAATGCATATATACAAAACAGTAGTGATGTTTCTACATATATCTGTACGGTTGTGCTATACAGAAGCTATCAACAACTTTGGAAATACAAAATTAAATGCTTCAAGCAACATTATGTAATTACCATTAAATCTTTCAGAACCACATTATCTCCAAAAATGGACAGTAATGTCCACATACATAACTTCTGAATAACAAGGTAATAAATATTAAAAACGAGTTAAAAATATGTATGCAAAACAGCATTCAATTTACATTTGTGCGAGGGTTAGTGAGATAATTATTTGGATAATCCAGGGTGCAACATCAAGCGAAAAAGCCCTTAAACTGGCCACTCAACATGAACTGTCAGTGTTACTACAGTAGCAGGACAAGTGAACATGGTTTTAAATCCACTTAATATCTTTCATTAACCTTGGCTAGCGAAGCCGCCTCATCAGCTAACTCACATTAACAGAGATGACAGCTTCTGATACTGGCTATGGCGAAGTCAATGCCACTTAGCCACTTACACAAGTTTCATCACACATTATTTTTTAATATCTTACTGGCCATACTTACAGATTTCAGCGCTTTCTCTGAATGATAATTAGCCAACTAATTTATTAGATTTGATGTGGGGAATGTCAAAAATGACAGGCTAAAAGGCTAGCTAGTATAAATAAGCATTCAGAATATTAATTGTGGAACACCACGTAACTATTTATTGTATTAAACACACCAGGGCCATTTCAGTTAACACTGGAAAGTCAATGAATAAAGTAAACGCAAATACATAAAGAACACAGAGATATTGATGCTTCCCACACTGCTATTACCTTCACTGATAATTCCAGGTAACACCATGTGCTAAGGAATATTCATGAATATGAGATAATTATTTCAAATGAATACTGAGGGAACAAAATCTAGTCTATTTCATATATTGTGTGGCTATGATCATCAGCAGTAATAACCATAATTTATTCCACAACGTTTGCTGAAGAAAAATGCCATTTACCACAATTCATTATCCAGTCATAAAAACTGAATTTACATAAACCTCCAATATCCAAAGCAGGGTTATATTTACTCAGTCGAACTTATATTCCGAATCAATTATCCGTTAAATGTCACTTAATGGAGTTGTGTTAAAAATACTACCAAGCTTGATCTTTTTCCAGTTAATCAAAGGTTGTTCCATTGACAGTCATCGATGGGAATGTGAATTTTTGTATAAATTATCCTTCTCTACTATTGCTCTTACACACAGACAGACAGACAGACAGACAGACACAGAGACAGACAGATGATGAATGAGAGAGGCCTCTACAGGAATCAAAACTTCAGAATAAACAAAAAAACAGAAGCCATTTCTTCAAACATACAAAACCAAAAAGAATGACTGATTTATCAAGTTCAGTGCAACAATTATGTTCTTACTCATCCCAGGAATGACCTGCTGCAAGACAAACCCAAAGAAAAATACACAAACAAAATTATGATTTAAAAATGACAACAATAGACAACCTGGAACTACATATTTGCTGAATGTACACGTACAGAACTGTTGTGTAAACGGTGTGCTTTACAAACTCAGTGCGAGAATAGTGTGCTTGTGTGTAATGCAGTGATCCCGCAGAGACTTCCCTGAAGGGTAACCTAGGTGTTCTGGGAAGATGGGAGACATCATCAAGCACTGGATCAGCTGATCCGATGAAGCTCCACAGTTACCAGTACAATACATAACAAAAAACCAGACCTTTGACTTCAGCTCCATATGTTAATAACAATAATAATCACCACTGTCAGTCTCCTGCTCAGCAGCTGTTAAAAGTAAGGGACAGGTACCCTGGGTAGTATTTCACTGCGCACCGTGCAATCAGTTAAACATCCAGGTAATGCCTATTTGAGTCGACTGCGCATGACGATAGCTGATGCAGGGCAGATACATGTTATACACCAGATCCCGCAGATTCCCCCGGCGTGCAGATGGGACAGTCACAGTGAGGAGATGAGGGTCATGGTAGGATGGAACTGGGGTCTTCAGCCCGAGGCTGCTGGGGGTTGGGAGGGAGGGCCCCCCCCCGGCCGCCACACGGGCCCCAGGGCCGCGGCCCCTCGGGCGTGGTGTGGGGAGCGAGCGACACGCTACCTTCGTGCTGCCGTGCCGGGCTCCCGTGACCTGGCCTCCCACCTCACCTACGAGAAACCCTGCAGGGGCAGGCTGACCCGCATGCAGGCCCAGTAAAGACCACGGCCCAGGCTCATCACCACCAGCAGAACCAGGGCGGCCCAAGATACATAAATACCCCTGTAAATCTGGGCGTGATTCCAGGTACCGGCCTGAAAAATAACAAAGACAAAAAAAGAAATCATGTTGTTTCGCCAACTGCTTTTCAGAGTTAGGGTTGCTTTTCAGAGTTAGAGTTGCTCACTGTACAGACGCAACAAACTAAGAGCACAGTCAACAGTGTAGAGTGTACAGAACCAGCTATAACCCCCCCGCCATTAAACTTAATTAAAATTGTTTTATCAAACTATTAAGACATAACTTCCCTAAATTAGGCTTTCAGTAATCAATGCAAAAAAACAGTGTTAATGCAAGCTCCAAAACGGTATAAAATTATTATAAAAATGCAATATCCAAGGTGCTGTGTGCATGCTGGTACCGTGATGTGTGAAATGATTGTCTGCGGCAAGCGGCAGTGTGAACAAGTCAGTGGTGAGGTGTGTGCAGTGTAGCAGCAGACATCAGCACTCTCACCACCAGGCCAGCAGTGAGGACACTGAAGAGCAAACACAACAGGAAACACCACAGGCTCCGCCTCCTGGGATACCTTCGGCCAATCGAAGAGCTGCGACAAAGGGGAAAAAGATAATCATAAAGAGATATTGTTTTACACCTAATATTACACGTTAAATTCTTGGCTTACTTTAGCAACCACATCCTTGTTAATTATTTAATTTCTTTCAGCAACGTGAAACATTCTGTTGTCAGGGGAACCTGGCTGGACTGATTCTTGGTACCTGCAGCCCTCATATGATCCCAAACTGACCTTTGACCTGGGGGGTCCACACCCTGACATTATCCGCTCCTACGTCTTTTCTTAGTCACAAGGTGCTAAGAACCATCTCTGATAGCTCCCACGTGATTTCTTTAAGCCATGGTCTTTACTATCAGAATACGGGAAATATAAGGAAAATACACTATTCACAAAATAGTGGACCGAACACTTTTATGGACCAAACAGTTTTGCCCGAAGTGAGATACAAGTGAAGAAAGCTTGCAGTCAGAGAGCTGGGTCAGTCAGCCTCCGGAGAAAGGCCTCACTCAAGGGCCCGATGGTGATTATTCTAGGACTCAAACCACCAACCTCCCAGACACATACTCAGATCCCTACCCTACTGCACTATGCACCATTCCAAACGATTTTATTTAGTAAAACCCTTCACACCAAAGCCATGCAAATTATAGCAGAACTACGTGCCTAAAGGAATGCACATCGCGTTCTTCCGGCCCCGTCTCCAACTCGACAAATCTTACGTTACCCACAGAAAACTCATACGAAGCCTTATGTGTCAGCAGGCAGAGACGGAGCACAATCCATATCGCGGCTTCTCCAGCTTTTGTCAAAATCACCATAAGCCTTCATCTTCTCAGATGCCACCAATAGCTAAATTCTGGAACTCCAGCTGAAAGTGAAGCCCAGTGGAATGGTCAAACCGGGACTCATGTAACACACAGAGACACTTACACCTTCCTGCAGTGAGGACATCTGGCGAGAGTCTTATCTGTAAATTCCGTCCACTGAAACACAGGAAAGGCTTCATTAGCAGATCACCAGTGTTTCATCACATTGACTTTGGTTACGTTGATTTAGATGCCTTATGCATATCTGAACAAAGACAGTCTGTCTGCAGACAGAAGATCATGATAACTGCTCCTACCAAGAAAGGGCTGCTGCAGTGTCCACAGGTGACCCGGACCCCCGCTGGCTGGGGGTCAGGACTCGATGGACCCGGATGCACGGGACCCAAATTTATTACCCTCTTACTGCAATAAAAGAGCAACAAGAAGCAAACTGAGCCTGGATCAGTTAGCCGAGCCAATCCAGCTATAGCTGCTACAGAGGACCAATGAGCTACAAGCAGTGCAACACATGGCATCTCAGTACAATGCTTAACCTAGCCTGGTTTAGTTCAGGCTTAGTTCGGGTTAAGTTTTAAAGCTACACCAGCAAACAGAGCTAGACTCACAGAGAAAGCCAGGTGGTATCTAAAGTGAGATTAAAAATAAAAAATATAAAGGCATAAAGAACAATAAAAAAGGTTATTAACAAAGAATAGTTATGTATGTTTTATACAATAGGCTTTGGATTTTGAACAACACATAATTTAAGTCCTTTACTGATCAGAGCATTTAACTAATGGGATTTTAAAAAAATTCAATCAATTTTGCTTTATCGAAAGGAATTTGGTATGAAAGCCGTAAAGTGGTCCCCACCTATTAGTAAAAATGTTTTTGTGTGTAGAATGTGATATATATATCACTTGATGTAATCATTTACAATCTTTTCCCAGGAACTTGACTTATTCATTTGCCATACTCCTCATAATGGATGAGTTCTGGGAAGCCTTGAGGTATGAAGGTGGTATCAAGAACTGAGTACCTCTCTATCACCAGTGCTTGCCTCCTCATTACTACTCATAGCTCTGGCCTAGGAGTCTTAGTTACCAAGAATGACTCATTTTTTCAATTGTAGCATGGTCAGTTTTTTAAGATTCCAGTATTTGAAGATAGGAGTCCGAGACTCTAAAAATGATACAAGTCTTCTGCTGTTCACAGTCAGTAAAGTCCAGTGCTAACAAAACAGCCCAGTTCTTTCCTGTAAAAATAAAGTTTTCACTGGTATAAGAATAGTAAAATGCTGTCAATTAACCAGAACTGTGAATATCAACTGCTGAACCATGTATATATAGCGGGAAACGGTATAGAAAACGTTCCCTGAAGTCCAAAAATTGCTGATAAGAAGAATTTGGGTGAATCTGAGACGTTTTGTTATTTGTCACACCCAGGAAGATATTTAACTTTATTAGACTACAGTAAGTAATGCTGCACAAGACTGTCTGGTTCTGAATGATTAAGCTGATGTGGAGGTTTTCTAGAGGTCTGATCTGTAGTCCAAAAGGTTAAATGCACATAGGTCTGGTTCTCGTACAGGTCTGAACATAAAGACGGAAGAGCACAGAGATCTGGCCCGCATACGGACTCCGTCTAGAGATGGCTTGCTTATTGCAGGGCTGGGTTTAAGCGTCTGTTCTCAAATGAAGGCTCATTTACTTCCACATACAAACTTTGAAAAGGGGAAGTTCTGAATGCCCCAAAGGCAAGACGTATGCTTGGATGATGAACAGTATCTAATATCTTTAAGTGTGGCTTCCTAGCTGAGCCATAAAATATTCTCCCACTCCAATTGAGAACGATTCAGAACTCGGTACAAGAAAGTAGTGAACTCTCTGCACCCCGTTGGGATTTTGCGAGGACCTTCATAAGATCTACAACTTTTATATATTTCCTCTTCAAATTCTTGACGTGGAATAAAATATATTATCTATTATTAAAGATAAGACCATAGACCTCAGCCTCCTCTGCTACTTTGATGCGGGACATAATGAACAAAAATGTGTACAGACAGATTTCGTCTTAGATCATTTTAATCCATTTAACTACTGAACAGATGTGGATCTTGTTCATAATTATGTGCAGTTTCCATTCAACCCTATTCTAGCTTTTGCCTTTGTGGAAGAGGCAGACTTCATCTACATAAATGTATCC
Source organism: Stomatorhinus walkeri (assembly GCA_026784285.1). Classification (NCBI taxonomy): domain Eukaryota; kingdom Metazoa; phylum Chordata; class Actinopteri; order Osteoglossiformes; family Mormyridae; genus Stomatorhinus; species Stomatorhinus walkeri. The sequence continues at coordinate 13,495,716 of JAODUD010000015.1, read as the reverse complement.
TGGCTTGTTAAAGCTTGTGTTTACTAACCAGAGACACTGCAGTATGTACAACATTCAGTGTGAAGCTGGCAAACATGTCGCACGTGAACTGAGGACATTCGTTGCGTATGTGTGGGGGATGTGGAGGAAGAGTGACTAATAGGTGATTGTTCTGGCATATGGTTTGAGCAAACAATGTGTTAGAAGTGCGAGTTTTATTAGGGATCATCGTGTCTTTTACCAGTATGGCCGAGGGCAGGCGATCCGCTGTGAAGTAACCTTACAGATAAGCAGGCAGTTGCATGGACAACGGACATACTTCTTCCCCGCTGGAGCATTCTTAATGGGCTGGATACCGAG
>JAODUD010000015.1:13428541-13455104 GCA_026784285.1 Stomatorhinus walkeri | reverse complement strand
CCCCCCCCCCCCCCCCCCCCCCCCCCCCCCCCCCCCCCCCACCCCAGGCGAGGATGCCTCCGCCGCCGGCTCACCTTTGGTGGCGAGGACCTCGACCAGCACTAGACGCAGGCTGAAGGAGCGGACGTCACGCGTGGGCAACAGGAACAGCAGGAGCAGGCGGGAGCAGCGGCGCAGGAAGCGCAGCTCGTCCTCAGGGCTACGCAGGCATGGGTGCAGGCTGAAGGCCGCGGGGGACTCCGTCTGCCTGTCGAGCAAACATGGCCGGATACGGGTTGGGGATCAGCCTATGGGAAGTACCATTTCATTCATCGCTGGCGAAACAGCTGCCCAATACTCCCTCCACAACTCCCTGCTTTTTGTTATTTTGCTGAAGCAACTTGTTTAATCCAGTTTTAGTACTTCATTCAAGGTCAGAACAGCAGAGTCACTCCAGGGACAGGAAGAGGCCGCGTCTTGGTCCCGGTCCAGAACCACTACATTACCAGCTGCCAGCAAGCGACGTCTCCTGCAGACGTAGCTAATTAATCAGACCCACTTCACCTAGAGTCATGAGGACCCAGGTATAATGTGCATTTTTAGCATGGCTGAGCCCAGCTGCCAGAAATGCCAAGACTACACTCAAAGTACGACATAGAACATTGCTACACAGTGAAATCTATAGAAAGGATAAATTAATAAAAAAAAATACAAGGTATAGAGTAAGACTGAGAGCCTGTAAAAAAACAGAATTGCTACATTTGGCCAAGAGAGACATGGCTCAACAAAAAATATGACCAGACACACACCAAAAGGACCTATGTCTTTAGCGAAAATATGAAGCCTTCACTCACACCCTTCATCTACAGACCCCTTGACGGCAGTATTGCAGATCAATGCCCCACATCAGTTTGGAGGAATGTCAGTCTATTCCACTATCCCTCGTGTTTCACAAGCTGTAGCGAGAGCGCAAAACAGCTCAAGCCAGCGACTCCCAAGTCATCCATTGCTTTTTCATATTACTTGCATTGTCTCATACAATTTGCGTGCGCGATTTTTCCAGCTGCCTACTGGATCATCCGGGCATTTGTTGGCAAATTTTAAATGGGTGTCTCATGAGCAGATCAACCCCCTGAGAAATCTGCATTCATCAGACCATGAGTCACTTCCCATGTTGTGAACAACCTCTTAACCTCACACCTGATTTTCAGCTGATTCATTTGAATATCTGATTCAAATTGCCCTTATGACAGAACTGATTCACATAATTTTGCCAGCTAACTGTAAACGCTGGATCAGTGTGATCAATAAAGATATTAAGAAGTAATTTTCTATATTTGATCTATCAGATTCTCCATTTATCGGGGCTTGGGTGAAGATCAGATGTTTAAACAATGAGGAAAGTCATATTATTCCAAACAACCACCATCAAATTGTGTGACGCCTACATCAATTTAGCAAGCTGAGAGCTTCTATGGGGATCTTTCAGTCAGCCTCAAAAGATAATGCGTAAATCCAGCAGTGAAGAGCTACACCAACAATGTCCACCAGTTAGCCCCGAGTTAAAAAGGCCTTAATAGAAATGAATCAAACCATTCTCTGTTGTGCATTTCAATCATCCGTCTCAGTTCGAAAAATGCAGTGGTACTTGATGATAGGTTAAAGCAAGGGGCTTCACAATACGTACACAGGAACTCCGACTCAAGAACATAGCCCCACATTCCCTACCTCCTAATATAAAAGCTTATGGAGATAAAGGCCAAAAACATTGAGATGTTGTTCAGTACATCGTTATAGTGTCGTTAAAGGCATCTCAGTAGTCATTGTTTCAGTTTCCCACCAGGACAAACGTCTTACTCCTGGCAGGTGTCCCAGACGATGAAAGGCATGACCCCTATTTGAGGAGGAATCACTTAGTATGAGGGGCGTGTGCACTGAGTGGTCCGGTCCCCTTCCCTCAAAGTACAATGCTTCAGAAAAAGTGATTCTGCAAAGTGCTACGAGTACAGGTCAAACCCTTGTTTTACTCCAGTTCCATAAACATGTGGGAGGCTACACACTTGGCATCACAATTGAGACACGGTATCCCTGGGGGAAGGAAGCTAGAGAGCAAGTTTCCTGCCCAAATATTCATAAAACAAAAACAGCCTGCAAATGTGCATCTCAAAGCAATGCAATGAAATATTAATTATGCTTGTTATAAACTTCAATGAAAAGTACAGTGTCATACATTCGAGCTGTTAAATAAGCAAACACACCAGGTACACCATCTGCATTCACTTAAGCAGACCTATGCTTGTATTCCCACCTCACCAACATTACAGGACATCCCCTCTGATGGAACAAAGAACCACTATCCTCACTAACTATCTTTATCTGCAATGCGTCAAACTATTGGTGATACAAGAGGCCATATTCTAACAGTATTATGGACATACATACAGAGAGGGGACAAAATGTATACCAGCAAGGTTTCATGGAGGTTCTATACTAAATATCTCTCCATTTATTATAATTTGTGGGTAACACTTTACTTAAGGCCATGTTTTCAATCATTCATAAACACATTCACAATGAATTATAATGCACTCATAAAACATTATAAACATGGTTATACATATTCATAAAAAGGCACAACATATTATGTTTATTATGCATTATGACGCTCTCATCTATAATACACTATAGATACCTTAAAAATGCATTATAACGGTTGGCGCAAGCATTAAGGATGCTGTGTATTGTATTATAAAGGCATCTACAGTGCGTTATACATGAGAGCTTCATAAAGGATTTATAATGCATAATTATATATATATAGCCATGTTACGAATGCATTACAAGACACTATGAATGTCCATCCATCCATCATCCACCGATTATCAAGGTCGGGTCGTGGGGGCAGCAGTCTAAGCAGGGAAACCCAGACTTCTCTCCCCCCGGCCACTTCATCCAGCTCCTCTGGGGGATTCCCGAGGCGTTCCCAGGCCATTCGAGAGACACAGTCCCTCCAGCGCGTCCTGGGTCTTCCCCAGGGCCTCCTCCTAGTGGGACATGCCCGGAACACCTCACCAGGGAGGCATCCTGACCAGATGCCCGAGCCACCTCCTCTGGCTCCTCTCGATGAGGAGGAGCAGCATAAACCCCCCGGCATCATTGGAACACGCAAACCCCTCCACCACAATAAGGTGTTGGCTCCAAGAGAATGTGTTTATCAATGACTAAAATCACGGCCTTAAGTGTTTCCGAGTTGTGCATTATTTCTTTTTTTCATATAATACATATCGTCATAAAGGGTAGTTGACTGGACCCTGCCAGCAAACCGCAGGGTCATTCGGCCACTGGGTCTAGAGCCAGCACCCTGTCCTGAGTGGCCCACCTGGTGTTAGCAGCTTTGAGGTCACAGACGTGCGTGTGTAGGGCCTTCACGGTGTCATTGCACACCACACTGACCATGTCCATGTCAGCCACGCGACTCCTCAACTGCCTGCTCATTTCCCAGAAGTCCTCAGAAAGTATCTGGTACAGTTGTTCCTGGCCCAGGCTCAGCGGTGCATACCAAAGCAGGATGTAATCCCTGTAGCTGTAGTCAAACACTGCAAGGGGGAAAAGGGCAAAAGGGCAAGGAAGTGGTTTTGCATAAACAAACAAGCAATCATTTATAGGAAAAAATATATGTATCTCAGTATGCAAGTATGTGTGTGTACTTACATACTGAGATTATATACACAACAAGCCATTACCTCAGATGTTAGGGAAAGAAAGAGAGGAAAAAATGTAATACACTGAGAATGTCATGCAACCCCATATCACCATCAGCGGGTGGACTTACCAAACGCCAGAAGTGGGATTAGGAATTTCAGATGAATTAATAGCTATGAGGAAACCAGGAGGTGCACAGGGAGGGCCGCTTTTAAATAAACATGAGAGCTCGTAGCACTACTCGGCCCACAGTGCCGCTCAACAGATGTTAGTTTCATTTCTGTATTTTCACATTCTTGGATCACCAAACTTTTTCTTTTTACACACATCATTTCAGCAAAAAAAACACCCCCTGGACCCCATTTTGCCACCAAACTTAAAGCACCCTTCACTCTGTTAAACAAATAACGGACATATCTTCACAAACTACAGTGGTATTATTTGCCAGCGACTGAGCTAAGATAGCTGATGTGATCTAGACAGAACAGGCTAGTTGATGTTAGTATGGAGCTGGTGTGCTGGGTTAACTGAGGAAGATTTTTCCTGGATATAAGGAGGAGTTATATTTTAAGCAGTTTCAATACTTAAACCTAAAATCCCAATTACGCTGTTAAAAAAAGCAAATCATTCAGGTAAGATAGCAAGCGATGTGCAACGTGAAGCTGATCAGCCCTTACTCGCATCCCCCAGAATGGTGCATTTTTGTGGCCCGAATTATGTTTTGCTGCTGTGACTCAAGCTTCCCAGCTGTGTGTGTGGTTCTGTTTTTTTAGCAGCACAGCTGGCTACTCTGTGGGGGCAGGATGATAAAGAAACTGGCCGCATGAAGCAAGGGCCTCGGGGAAGGAGAAGTACCACACAAATGTAAACATTTTTAACTTATCAAATGAAGACAATTGTCAAAGGAGACCCGTCGGACGCGTTACTCACATTCACCGTGCAAAAGTAACCCGCCCCCACAACGAACCATAAACCACTGCCACAGTCTTCATATTTTTGACTTCATTACACATATCATGTGACCGTCCGAGTGCAGTTAATCACCTTATACCACCAAATTTCAAAACCTTTTAGAATTTTCAGCAAATTTATGTGCACATGCTGACATCTTTTCCTTTTAGAGTGTAAAGCCGGTTTTCTCCAAAATGCTACTCTTGATTTACAAAGAGAGAGGACAGATGGCGTCAAACTATAAAATGAAATAACTGAAAGATATTTTATTTACCCTATGTAACTACACGGGTACATAATTCTTTGGTTTGATTACCCTCAAGGAAACATGGCCGTAGTGCCGTAACTGACGCTCCCTCGCAGTGCAGGTAATGTGCCTCATTCGGGACTCACAAGGTCAAACCAGCGGTACCCAAGGATTCTCTGAAGAGACACAGTACCAAAGGAGTCCAGTCTTCATCTCACTTCACTGGATAGCGTCCACGTCTCACAGCCAAGCAGCAAGACAGGAAGCACCAGGACTCTAAAGACTTGGACCTTCACCTTCTTGCAAAGATACTGGGAGCACCACACACCCCTTTCCAGCGACCTCATGACCCCCCAGTGCTCCTCCAATCCGTCTGCTGACTTCATGGGAAGAGTCACCACAGACATGAATGTCACTGCCGAGGTAAGTGAATCTCTGGACGAGGTCGACATTCCCCCCGAAGACAGACGCACCACCGATGGCTGTGCCTAAGAAGTCGGAGCGCACCCAGCACCAAAAAAAATATATACGCACACACACACACAGCACAAAAAGCTGTATATATATATATATATAAAGCACAAATACACGATATATGGATAATTTGCTGAACAGCCAGTGTTAAAACATTCTGACCCGGGAAGTGAAGGATGCCGAGTCTCGTTTTTTAATCTCTGTGGAAAACTATGGATTGGCAGGTGGAATTTAATTATGACTTTAAAACATGTTGCAGACAATCTAAATGTATCTGAAGCAGTAATTCACACATTCTGTTAAGCATGAACCACCTCAGAAAGCAAAACGCTCTTTTCGTTACACATTATGCTTAATCACAAAGGACAATATACAGGGTAAGAGCTTCAGAAAGCATAACGCTCTTTTCGTTACACATTATGCTTAATCACAAAGAACAATATACAGGGTAAGAGCTTCTGTTATTTTCACTGCACAAGGGTTAAAATGTCCTATAATGCTTCTCCCACTGGCCACACTGTCACTTTGTTGCTTTCGCAGCCCCTCATGTATCATAATCTGTAGCAAGTGAGCAAAACAGCCCAAGCAACTGACTCTGAAATCACTCATTGCTTTTTGGTATTACTGGCATTCTCTTGTACGATCACATGTATTTTGTTTAGGGGGATTTTCCACTAATTGCTACTCCTATCTCTACGTGCATGCACATGCGTAGCGACGCAGCTTCAGCCGCCTCTTTCCCAATGTTGCGTGAGGGAAACACACAAAGTTCCCACATTTGCTGCATTCGTTTGGTACATATGAGTATCGAACCAAAAACGTTCTGTACTAATACATGTACCATGACACTCCTAATACCCAGCCAATAAATAAATAAACAGCAACAAAACTATTACTATAACTATTAATAAAGGATCATCATGTATTTCAATTGTCAACGGTGTCAAATGTTAGCCACAATCAAGTCAAATAAGAGCAAACAATCAGGAAAATATATAGACTATAACTCCCCAACTGATTCACCTTGACAATTCAGCAACTGCGGACCGCAGTATAATTTCAAGGACCAATTGTGTCAGACAGACTATATAACGAGTCATGTGCATTTGGAAACCAACCAGTGGAGACACTGCCACCAAGAGACCTGCGTCATGCATTATTTATTTATATACTGTATATAAAGCAAAACTTGAACATAATAAAAAATGGTGGCTATACACGGGCAATTAGGGCAAACATCCCACTAGGTGTGCACAAAATACCTGTCTGCTGGGTGCAAAGATTTATGCACAATCACCTTAAGCTACCACGGCAGCAGACGCTGAAAACCTTAAGGTTCGCCTGCGCGACATTTCTCTGCGCTCTGCAGAATGTATGCAGTTTCTAGGCCTCCAAGAAAATAAAGCGCTTTGAGACAGAGAAGCACAAAGCCCAGTGTTAATAAAGCCCTCCAATCAAAGCCAGCTCGTTCCTGCCAAGCACTGGGTCTCCGGTGGACTTGCCAAGCTTTTAATCTGTTGCCCCCTAAGAGTAATGAGAATCTGCCTATGGCTGATTCCATGAAAGACTGTTCCTTCATATTTCAGAGGGTCCCGCCAAACCTTGGTTTGAGGTTTGCTGAGCTCAATCACCCTCCTAAATAGCCATAGGCATTTTAATGAATGTATTACTTGGGGCATAATTTATTACACGAAACTTCACTGTGATAACAACAGTGTTTAATAATAGTGCTAATCAAGAGTGTTTAATGATAGCGCTAATTAACAGAGGTGAATGGTGTAATAGTGTCCTTTCTAGGGAACAATTAATCAAACTCCTTTTGATTACAGACTAAATCAGTGCACTGGACACAATTTCACTTAATTGCAGCATTTTTCACCAAAAGAAAATTTATAAACAATTATTTTAACAAAGCATTATGATCCAGAGGAGAATTCACAAGACAGGCACGAATGTGATTTCACAGCTCTTGTATCTTGATACAAACATTTTACACTTGGGACATAAAAGATATGAAGTGATCAGTTTTATAAAACAGAGAGAAAAAATTCACGAGACGGGCATCACACTTCACAGTTCCTTTTGGATGAAACTGACCTTCTTTGAGGGCTTTATCCACATTGTGTGATATCACAGCTCTCCTTGTGGGCACGGGCTCTGACAGCTGCATGGCGAGACGTCCCTGGACATTGGTGAACCCATAAAAAACACACAAGTATATTTCCTGGTTTAGTGGTCAACACACAATATTCCACAAAACATTTTGTGAAAGCTATAAAAACACATTATATTACGACAGGTATGTTTACCTTTTGGGGACTTCTGAGGCTCTCAGCTGACAAGTACAATTAAAATTAATAACAACTCCAAGGTCATACTCCCAAGAAAAGGGGAAAACCATCTATCTCTGACACAAAAGCCCGCGAGAAAGCAAATCCCAAAGCTAGACCTCTAATACCAAAAAGAGGAGCACTGACCCATAGCACTGCTACCACTGCATGAACCTCAGTTCGTCAATCTTCCTTTCTAACAGCAAATGCATAGCCTTGCATTTCCCCAACACACTGTCATGTATATACAGCTGCCGCGGAGAAGGTTGCACTACTTCTTTTAGGTTTTTCTTTAATTTTATTTTGTGTTTTAAATATGATCTTGTTTTGTTGACAATGTATTTTATTTAAATGTGTTCTGCCATTGTAAAGCACTTTGATTTGCATTGTGTCTGAATAGTGCTACTGTATATAAATAATCTTGCCTTGCTTAGAAAGTACATCGTGCAGCAATTAACCACAGACACAAACGGACAGGGCACTGCTAACGCAGACGATGGCACGGTGTGAGGTGAGGTGAGGTGAGGTGAGGTTAGGAAGGAATCCGCCGTCTGCTCTTGAACTTATACAGATAAAATACCGCAAGCTGTAAAACTAAAGGTAGCCTCGTTGAAACTCCAACCACAGAGTATTTCTCCTAGAGACCCTACGCAAAATAAGCGGTTAGGAAGTCAGATGTATCCCAAGCTTCTTTGAAAACAAATAAGGCCCACAGTCCAAGGCAAGAATCTTCTGCGATAAATAGGTCATGTTGCTACACAGCGCATTTTTTAGAAGTGCCATAAATATCAAGCGTATTGCCACCGATCTAAAATGTTAATTATATATTCAGTTATAATAGGTGAATATGGCATCTGCATCTCAAGGTACGAATGTATGTGCAGCAAGGATCATGTGGGATGGAGTGAAGTGAGAAGCTGACAGCAGATAAATAACACAACTGATAACGAGGAAGACAGCAGCATAAACTACCAACAAAACCAAACAAGGAGGCAATGACACTTACCATTAATTTACTTAATAAGTCCAACAAGTGCGTCGAGTGACTCTTCCAAGTGTCAAAGGTGCTCATTTTCGGAGGGCTGCTCTTGGCCAGGAACCAGACGCTCCCCGCGAATAAGCAGAGCAGTGCGAATGACACATAAACGAAAAGCTTGAGAAAAAGAGATGTCACTGTCAGCCCCCCATCTATAAACTGGAAAAGTATAGCTATAAGCAGTCCGGAGCAGATGGGGGGTAAGATGCGTCCGCAGGAGCAGAGGGGAGCGCTGCTGGGCATCGAGTCACCGGCACCGCCGCTGCTTCTGCTGCCGTCAAGATGCATTCTTTTTTTAAGGACATTTCCCCAAGACCGACGCCGAGACAGCTTTACCCTCCTTTTTTCGGTCTTAAGCGACGACTTTAGAAGATCTGCGATGAAAACAACGTTAATTGATCAACCCGGCCGCCTCTAATCCCACTGACACAGTTCAGTTTCCCTCGCGGACCTGACTTGCTGCGCTGCCTCGCGCCTCTTTACAACGCAAAGACAAATTTATTCATTTATTTGTGATGCTTCAGTTGCGCAATTTCGAGCGACCGGCGAATACCTGGTCAGCCTTTACCCTTGGGAACGAGCGAGCAAATCTTCTTTAGTAAACGCGAAGTGGAAAGATATTATGCAATTCGCAATACTATCCTTAGTACTACTCCCACTTCATATTTGCTATTCTCCAGTACGGCACTCCAAATCATACAGATAATTCGTCATTCTTGATAAGACCCTATCTAGTTTTCGTTTTATTTTCTGGTCGTTAACCATCAACCTCGTATAATGAACAACTATCCAATCGCTATCTTTTATGTTATTTAAAATGTATTATATGTCGCTAGTTCGACATCTAACTAAAGTATTCGCATTCTGCTTTGCAGTTTGGCTAATTAAAAAAACATCATGCATCTAACTAGACCGTTCTCCAGCGTAGCTCAGCAGCGGTGTTGACGAGAGGCGCGTTCGGCAATCTTCGGAGCAGCTCGAGCCCCCTCATTCCGGAGTTTCCTGCCCGACTGCCAGCCAAACGGGACCGAGCTCACCTCCGCGCACGTGAAAAGGGGTCGGCCAATCAGCGCTCGTAGCGTGATCGATGTTTCTACGCGTGTTTTCGCGTCAGCGTACTCGCGAGCGAGGTGAGCTGCAAAACTGAGTCGGCCTCCGTTCCGGTAGGCGGCGCTATACTTACAGTAAAAAGAAAACATGCAGTCTGTATTTTATATTTTATATAGCGTCAAAGCTACCTTTTGTTTCTGATAACTTAACTAAAACACCAGTTTATATGAATTAATACTGGGGCGGGATTGTATAAGTGTTGACAGGTCAACTGCCTGCCTAATGAAACGGTATCGTCCTGGTATTTTTGCGCCAGTTCTGTTTGTCTGACGTAGAGAGTTCAAATTTATTCGCGGTAAACAGATTGAGTTCGTTGCAGCTCTTGGCCTGTTGGGTTATTTCAGTAATTAGATTGATATATACAGATGCAATTTCCCTGCCTATTCTATAAAGGTTCGGGTGAAAAGCGTAACGCTATACAGTCAAGTAGACCTACGAGCAAAAAATCCAGGTTTTTCTAACGTCTTGCCGAGGTCGCTTCGGCAGTCTGTATCAGTATATGACCGCTTCGAGCTACTGGATCAAGCATTGGTACTGACAGCTTGATAGAGCAATTTAAGTAAAAAAAAAAAAAAATTTTTACAAAGTGTCTGGTTTCGTGCTTTACCATTAAGACGCGTTGTTTTCTGTACTCGCAGGGTACAAGACTGTGACAGCTAAACATACAGAATGAGGTATGTTTTTCGTCTCGATCATTAGTATGTCTAAATTAAATTACGTTAAACTATGTCGCTTTTAGGCTTTGCCTGTTTTCCCATCTCATTTCAGCTCAAAAAGCAGAGTTGGAGCCGTGCTGAAGAGCGTTCGCCAGGAACTGAAGGTAAGGTCGTTTGTCTTAAAAAAAGAAAGCAACCTGATGCTATGTGTATCTTTGGAGAGTCGTGTTGTATCTGAAATTTGGCGAAATTGTGTTATTCGACTAGCATTAAGAAGTGGGTAAAGTAGATAGTCCGTGTGGAAATCAGTTTTCCGTTATAGCATTATAGTGATTGCAAACTTCAGCTGCTCAACCAGGGGACGGCTTGAATCTAGAAATGCTTCATTATTGTTTCATTATTATTTGCTTCAGGTAGCATTCAGCTATAGATAAAGATGTCACGTCGGCTATATTGTACGCAGATTAATGTGTTCAAGACATGTACGTTAAATCATTACGTTATTCTTCTTATAAGTAAATTTGAAAACTGTATTGAAGATGCGTTGACTGCTAACATCACACTTCAGAGTACAATATGCAGTTTTGTTCAAAGGTATTATATACATTTTATTATCCCTTGATAACACACAGCATTGCTTTTAGAACATGTTTACTACCCTCTGTTACCATTTAACCCTGTTTTCTGTATCAGGATGATACAAAGAAAAGTACAGTACTCTCACCCCCAAACATCTCCTCTATCGAGAAGGCCAGCTTTTTAGATGACAATGATATTAGCTTCAGTGGTGAGTACTTTGGATTACATTTTATTTGCACATTGCTTATATTTATAAAGACGTTATCAGACTTGACAGTCCCTGATGACTGCTGTAGGAAACCCGCTACACAGCACTGCTGTAGATGATGATCTCAGTCCCACTGTAAAGAAAATGACGAAACCATCAAAATCCTCTGTCAAGAGGAAGGCATCAATCGTCAACACAGACAAGTCTACAAAGAAGACACCACAGAACAAGACTCGGATAAAAACACCCTCTGCAGTCAAGTCAAGGTAGAGGCTACGTTGATTCAGATCACTGAAGTTTCCATGATCATTCCTCTGGAAATGAAATGCACTCTACATGCCAGGTCCAACACGACCAGTCTGAAGAGAAAGGTAACAACTGAGAAACGGAAAGAGTCTGAAGTTTCTGCATCATGTGACACACTTCCCGAAGAGCAGACCCTGGAAGAAGATGAATCTGTATGAGCACCTCTTGGATCCGCAAAGTGTTCCGTGTATGGCTCTTTAAACAGGGCCAGATCTTTCATTGTTGCATCCTCCCATATGGTTCAGATATTCATTTCTTTCTGCACTCTTTGTTTTTTTTTTTTTTTTTTTTTTTACGGCCCCTGGTCTGTTCCATACATCGCTTGCAGGATTTTTTTTTTTTATTGCTGAAGTGATTTCTACTTGGCTAGCTCACAGTGGAAATGTATCTGTCCTTTTCTCAGGGCACTGCATCCTCAGGCTCAGCAATGGAGTCTGTCCGCAAAAGCCAGGAGAAAAGCACAACAAAGGCTGGCACATCAAAGGCCACCACGCCTGCTGTCCAAAAGAAGATGTCACCTGCTGTTTCTGAAGACCATTCTCCATCCAGCCCAGAGGTTCACCACAAGCCTTTGCACTCTGAAATTTTAAGTTTACACAAATGGCCCAATATAAAAAAGTGATTGTGTTTCCATTGAAATTCAGCTTGGTCCTCAAATATACTAGGTATTTCAATTACGTGCCATGAAAATTCAGATTTTGTGTCAGATAAACACTGCGGCGACTGCAAGAAGGAACAGAATGTCATCTTTGTCCTCTGAAGAGCTGACTGATGAAGACCCCAGCTGGGTGAGCGATGGCTAAAACAATTCTCAACCGCACATCTTTTTAAACATATTTTTTTGGTCCTCACACAGCTACGTTTTATTTACCAGGGTATTACAAACTTCATTTAAAAACTAAACAAACAAGAAAATGTATTTTAGCCAAACCCCTAAATGTCTTAAGTCTTGATGCACACCGTTCATTCAGAAAAATTGCGTAGCCGCAATAAAACTTTACTGTTCACCGATCCCTCAGCGTGCACCAAAAGGTAAGAAGAATTGCTTCCCAAGCAACGTGGAAAGGAAGAGAACCTCATCTGGGTCTTCGACGGTCAGGAGAAAAGCGACAAGCAAGAAGAGGAACATTCTTTTTGGACCATCAGGTAGCAAGTTAATTGTGGTTTTGATGTTATTAAATCATGGGATTCTAAGTATTGAACTAAACTCTTAAGAACAAATATTTAGTGTGCTTTTGGAATGAGCTACTTGGTTTGTGTATTGACTCTTCAGGTGGTTCTCTCGCAAAGGATTTTACTACGTGTAATTCAGCTGCAGTGCAGTGGTTTTTCTAGCGGTTCCGTAATTGTTCTGCAGATGCCAACAAACCACCCAAGAAGGATAAGCGAGGCGGAGGAAATAAAAGGGGTCTCACTGACCTGGAGGTGGTGCTGACGGCCTTTCAAGAGTTTGTGGCGAATCACATGTAAGTCATGGAAACAATATGGGTGTTTTGAAACCGGTAATGAAATTGTCATACATGCAGATTTATATTAAAAACAAATTCCAATCATAAATTGATCTGATGCATAATCAGACTAAATGTTCATACCTTTTTTCATTCAGAAAAACTGTAGATTCTGGTACAGTCATAAAGGCTATAAATGCCTACTCAGAATCTGTTGAAAATCAACTCACTCAATATGTAAGTGACGCCGGTTGCAGAATAACGTAACAGATTCCTGCCTTGCTTGCATACATTCACTTTAAAGATGCTGACTGCATTGAGTTACTGTGGTTTAATTGGATTGGCTGTTTTATTAAATGTTGTTCATGCTGAATTTTTTTTAGATCTCTGAGATAAAGGGGTTAAACACCTTGAAGAAACAGAATGTGAAGGTAAATTCGGTGTTTACAGTGGCGCTGGACTTTGCCCTGTACCATCTGGCAAACTGTGAATAACAAACTAGCTGCCCCAGCCAATGGACTCCGCTAACACTGTATGTGTTGGATTCCAGAGGGAAAAACTGTTAGTTTGCTTCAGCATTTATTCGTTTCAGTTTCCGGGCATTTGGCCTGTGCTTGTATGCTATTAAACAACAACTGTTTATTAATGTTTTATTTTTTTATCCCTCATTTTTAAAATGGAAACATTTGCATGGTTAACAAACATAATGATATGGCTAAGAATCAGTTTTGCATTCTTTTCATCCAGATGAATGGTACTATAAACCGGAAGACAGCCAGACTGGTAGAGGTGAAAAATGAACTCATACAGTACGTGTCTATGGTCTGACATTTACTTTTATGCTTGAGCTGACAAGACTGTCATGTGCTAGAGGTGAAGGGAAATGTTCCTCACTTGTGTCACTCAGATTTCCATTCACACTATTTACTGGTGTAAAGAGCATTTTACTAAAATGAAACGTGGTGGCTTTCCTCAGAAAAGAGATGGAGCTAAAGAAGCTGCAGAAGGAGCATTCCCAGCTGGAGGAGAGACTGACAGACATTAGGACCAGCACTGCCTTTCTGGCAGACCTGCAGGACCTACAGAAGAGCTACTTGGCATATAGGGAGGAGCACCCAAATGAGGTGGAAGTGGTGAGGAAGCCATGACTAGGGTTAGGGTTAGAGATTAACTATGATATAGCTCAGCAATGACCTATAGGAGACTATATAGGGCTGCTGTCTTAACCGCATTTGTCTTTCAGTATGGCCCCTCCAGCCTCCCAGCCTTACTCCTTGAAGCTCGCGGTGTGATGGGGGCCGAGCACCAGCTGAGCATTATCAACCACAAACTCCAGCAGGTTCTGGACCAGAGCAACCCTGTCACTATTGATTCTGATGAATAATGGACCCGTCAGGTCTCGAGTGGGGCTCCTACAATATCTCTGGCACAAGGCTCTCCTAGAAACTGCTCATCTGAAAGTAGTATGCCAAAGAGGGGATATGTTTAAGAAATTAATTTGGTATTGTGTGTACAATATAAACATTGGCATGCATAGCATAGGCCTTAAAACACTATGGGTAGAATTAGGGCAGAAGGACTGGTTACTGACTTACCCTTTGTTTCTTTGTCTCTGCTGTTGTCATACAAATGACTAATGCCTTTCTACTGGAAGGAGAAAACCCAGCGTGCAAGAGCAAACAGTTTAAGTGCTGTTCCTAATGTCAGCCATGCTAATTTCTCAAAACTGCTGAATAAGCAAAGCTGAACAGCACAAAGGGGAAGCAGGAAATGTTTAAATGTAAATAACTGTGTGCTGCTATTTAGCAGGTAATTTGTTGCCTTTTCTGTATATGAGCATATAAATGTTAAGCTTGCATCTGATATTTTGTTGTCACTAATATTTTTTAGCCATGGTTGTGTCACCAAGATCAATATTTAGTACAAATATATATATATATATATATGTGAAAAGCACCTGTACCCTCCTAGGACCAGTGCTGCATCATTTTTCTTCTTTCTCCGGGCAGGTTCCTGTGCTGCTTCTAGAGTCATTAAATAAATATGCACAACCAGTATTTCATTTAAGTAAATGAACATGCAAAGTAAAATATGCGGTATGAGTTAAAAGTTCATGTTCCGGAAATGGTTTTCCCTCCTAATTGCTATACTTTACCTCATATTAAAAATGCACAAAATGTGGAAGTAAAAGGCACTGTTCAAGTCTCTAAATCTTAGATTCCTGAAAGTAGCCACCATTGCTTTGACAATAATTTCACAATCACAGTGCATTTAGGTTAGATTCAGCAGAATATTACCTGATGTATTCTGAGCCCTGCTTCCGAAATTCTCTGCGGTGAGCTTCACTTTCCTTCATCACCAGAAACTTCTACAAATTTGAGGTGTGTTTTGTGTTGTCTTGCTGAAGAACTAAGGACTGCTAAAACGGCCATAATCCTACTGGGATGACGTGCGTTTGAAATATAACCATGCTGCATGAAATTGGCTTGGATTTTGCCACCTACTCCGGCACCAACAGAGGCATTCCCAGCCAATGACATATCTGTTTTTAATGGGACCTTATGTGGTCACTTCAATATACAGAAATCAGACCAATATATTCCTATTTTTTTTTAATTAATTCCTCCACTCCTAAACTTACCACTTAGTGCTTTTTGTTCCAAAAAAGTCTCTTTATCCTACTCTGCACTCAGCAACAATTCCTCATCTATGCCTGCTTCCTCTTCACTGATCTTTCTGGACAGTTGATGTTGAAACATCTGCACTTCTAGCTGGTTTTGCAGAATTGTGACTCGTGAGATTAGCTAGCCTGACCTTTGGCATTGATGAGTGGCCCTTTGTTCGAGCTGTTCGGCCTGGACTTGCTCTTGGCAATGGCAGTTACATGTCCTTGCAAAGTTCTTGTGATTCATCTGGTATGGGGGGGCAGCTCAGTTCATGTGTGTTATGTAGTAACTGCATTGATTCCTACTGTGAATTCAGGGGAATCCAGCAATCCTATCTTATCCTGAGGTGAATAAATGAAGCCTGTAAAAGAGGCAAACTGGAAAGGTTGTGAAAAAAACAACCCTGGCATTAGAAAGAAAGTAATATTAAGCGAGTTACATAATATGGGTATAGGTGTATCATACTGAGAATTCTCAAACAATGCATGCATTCTTAGCCATGTGTGAGGAAATATGATACAAAAAATATAGATTTTTTGGGATTTGCATCAATACTGAAAAATACGGACTACTTTCTGGGGGAATATAAGAAAACAGTCGTCTCATGAACTACACATTAACATGGGTTTCTCTTACTAACTGGACAATGTCTTCAGGTAGTAGCGACAGACACTTCTGGAAATACTCTTACCTGTCATGTGGTTCTGTAAGAATTGAGGTCAATGCCTAGGGCAATATATTGACCTTTTTAAGTATATGGTGCTTGTTAAAATTTTTGTTTTTTACATTTGACTCCTTTGTCTTATTAATATGTAACCTGTAAATAATAAGGAATGGACGGCTCCCATCTTGCAGAGTAGTGGAACAGAAAAAACATCCACTTCCTTTTTCCCTCATTTAAACAATGCGCTTGAAAAAACTTATGGCAAGAATCATGTTTATCTGTCACGCTACAAATGTTTTTCGACGCAAAAAAATGACAAAATTGTATTTATTTTCAAACGTTACGCCAGGGGTCGCTAAATGACAATAGAAGTATAAATATTTTAACAAGTAATGTAACATTTTGAAAAAAAAAAGAATAATATTGAAACCTTTGAGAAAAATAGGATCATTATGTCCGATACACTGGTTTTCCTACGAGTATCGAGCATGTAGAATCAAAGGTCTTTTTATACCTTTATATATAATATTTGTGTATATAAAAATGAATGTATCTGCGTATAATATATAAATAACTGTATAATATATAATGTATCTATATACATATTTTATCATGCTTCTCCGACAGCCACCGGGTAGCTTTGCCAACCGAAACTATGCGCTCCAAAATACAAGGAAATGAAAACGAAATCAATTTCCAAAGAAATGATGAAAGCAGAAGTGAGGACCAATAAAATAATGTAGCAGACTTCCGCGATCTGCGGACCTGTGCAAACGCCCTCTAGGTTTGTGTTGACGAGAGGCAAACGGATCTCGGGTGGGGATTTCCACTCCGCACATTGTGGTTATTCTCTTCACATGTTTTGCTTTCGATCTGGACATCAATATAGGCCAAACCTGTCATTCTTATTTATTACTCAAGGGGCTTCGGCACTAAACTTTTAACTTTTAAGCAGTTTCAAGAAGCTCGTCGCAATTGAAAACCGAACGGCGTACTACAGGTAATCGCTATTCCGCATATCTTCATTAAATGGTTATACTAAATGTAAAATGTAACAGAATTAAGAAAAATCATGTAGTAGTACTCAAAGGACATTGAAATTGCTTCTTTTATCTGCTGCCAGTATGACAAATGCGTTATTTTATTTCCTGGTACTTTGAATATATGACAAAAATACACTATGTACTGTCTAAAATGTCTGAAGTATTAAATGGCAACCTGCAGGCTAACTTTGTGTGGTATATCAGCTACTCACCGTTTTATGAAGCTACTTAAAGCTGATATTTAAGTAAATGTTCGTCAATAACAAGCGATTTTGCAAGTGAATTCTGAGAATTATGTGCATGTTATTAATAATTTTTTATCTTAAGAGGTACGCGGTAAATGATTCCGCGTTAGTCCTAACGAGTGTAAGTTACTGCATAGTTAACTACGAAAAAACCAAAATATGACAGTCCATGCAGATCATAAGCGAATACATGTTCTGCAGACTTTTCCATGGAAAACGGTCCTGTGCGGATGACATGTGTAGCTTAGCAACTGTTAGCGTGCGTGCATTAAACCTGCTTTGCTATTGGCCGGTTTTTCCTCGAGCCGCACTGCCCAGGCCTTGTAAGTCGTGTTCAGACCAACCGCGCGGCTCTCGGGCGACCGCGGGCCAATGAGAAACTTCGGCAACGGAGTGGGCGGGGCGCCGTGCGGCGGACGAGGAAGCGAATTCTTACCGAGACAAAGCAGCGCCTTCCGTGCTTCCTGTGCGCTGCCCTGTAGTTTCAATGCAAGGTATTAGCAGTTAGACATTGTTTCCATGTCTCAGCTTAACGCGACCATTTAATCACTCAGTAACATAGGTCAACGAGCATAAAGAGTTACATTCGTGTCAAGTGTTAATACCCTTTAAAATATTAAATTATACGCTATAAATTTTAAGTATCTGACCATCTCCTAGAAATATACCCTGATCAAAGGCTTGACAATAATAATAATAATAATAATAATAATAATAATAATAATAATAATAATAATAATAATAATAATATAGTAAAATGAACGGACTTTCCATGTTCTCCCCATGTCATTATTGTTTTTCCTCAGGGTACTCCAGTCCCCCCACAGTCTAAAAAATAACATTCTGCCGTTAATCGGAGCTACCAACTTGCCTCTAGGTGTGAATGGTGTGTGAGTGTTCCATGCAATGCGTTGGTACCCCAGCCTTAGGTTGTTCCCCGCCTTGCACCTGTAGCTTTCAGGGTAGGCAGGCCCCCGCCACCCTGAGTAGGACAAGCACTTGCCGAAAATGGATGGGTGGGTATTTGCATATTACTATAATATGTGTATCAGACGATACTTTTAGGACTTTTGTACAACAAAGTCACAGAAAAGGCTTCAGAATCTAGTACCCTGATATGGGCATATTTATAGGAGTTAATTCAAAGCTGTAGTTTCCCCTATGTTGAATTTGGTAATTAGTACTGAATCAGTTTCACAACTTTGAGATTCTCTGACTTCTCATGATCAGGTCAGCGTTTGTAGCCTCTTAAAGACTTCGGGCAATCCACAGGCACCCAAGCTATGTACAGCTGCCTGACAGTCTGGCAATTCAACCTTATATCTGGTGGAATAACTGAATTTATGTTGTAACTCAGAACTGCACTGTGCACTGCTGAACACAGCTTTTGCTCAGAATGAGAACTGGATGGACCATTGACAACGTGCAACAAATTAATTCTTATTGGCCTGACCAGCTGCCAAGTGTATTACATCTTGGAGTTGGGTTGTGGTTGAAATTTAGCCAGAGTGTTGGGTATGTTCCAGGTGTTGGTGTTTTCAAACAATGCTCATCATTTTCTCACGATTCAAGGGTACATAGCCGACCTTACTAATGTTTTTGAATTACCTTCTAGAAGTTGTTAAAATTTTGGTAAAAACATTTACGCCCAGGTAATGTTTTAGACCATCCAAAATATAAATTCTACTACAGAACAAAATGAAATGACCCCAAAGTTATATGTTTTACCATATACAGACGCTCCTCTTCTTATGAATGAGTTACGTTCTGAACGGCCGTTCGTAACTTGAGATGTTTGTATTCAACATTATTTTAAGGGTATACGCAAGTACAAAGAACTAGGATGCTGGGAGTACGCACGCTACGCTGCTGCGGGGGGGAGTAGCGGCCAGGAGTCATACTAGTTGGAATTGGTGCACAGAAAAGAAAAATGATGTTGCGAACAGGCAATAGGAACCCCATGAACACAATTTGGACTTGCAGTCCTCTTTATTTGTATGTCTGAAAGTTCATAAGTTGAAAGTTTGTAAGTCTATACTTCAAAAAATGTATCTGTGAACACAACTTTCCTAAATATTTCGGGATACTTATTTCCGTACGTGCAACCTACTGCTTCAACTGAACTGGAAAGGCAAGTTATTTGTTTTTTCTTTTCAAATAAATATGGGTTGCACTGAGTCACACATATGCATTTATAAATAAAGAAGGTTGCCCATGCGGTCTTATATAATGCTTAAGGTGGCTCACCTGGTTTTTATTCAGGTGAGGCTCGACTTAGTGTTATTTACCACAAAATCCAGCTGAGAATTTTTTTAGATGTGTTTTAAGGTTTACTTTCCTGATTTCAAATTAAGATAAATATAATTGGTGTAAAATAAAATGCATGTAGTATATATGTAAAAAAATTGGAATCAAAACATGATTTGTTACAGTGGTTCAGAATTAGGCCTGTTTAGGTCACCCACAGGTGCATATCATGCAAATGGCTTCACCTTTGCTCTTAAGCCTGGTGTTGGCAGCATCATGACATGGTCAATGATTGTCTTTAGCAGGAACTGAAATATATCATGATGGAAGGGAAGGAGGGTGATGCAGAAGCGAAGCCTGCTTCAGATAGTGTATGGTAACAAACAATCTTTCCTTATATGGACTAGGCACCTTCCTCATGTTTTATAGAGATTGTCAGAGCTCTGCCAGTGTCACAGCTATTGGTCATCTGTTTGACGTTGTTCGCTGGATTGTACCTGGCTTAAGAAGCTAGGCAGCAAATTTTAGCAAAAAAATTTCTTGTTATGTACCTTTATTAAAACTGCCGTGTGTATTTGGAACTAATGAGTATTTTGTACAGGAGATTTAGATGTAAATTTGTCCACTAATTGCCTTACTAGAATAAGTGGTAATACATTACTTGAGGGGGCATGAATAACTTAGTTACTTGATACTACTCAAGAACAAATCATGAACTAATATAGTTTTTGCATGAAATACATGATCCGTCATGACTGATTACTGATGAATGAACATTGGATCGGTACGTAACTAACACTTAGGTACTGGTTAATTAATGCATTAAGTAAGCATGTACTACTACATTATTTATGCCCCCTCAAGTAAAGCGTTACCAAATAAGCTTAATTAATAACGATAATTCTTAATGATTTATTGGCTATGTTTCACTTCCCCAGACTTGTGTTTTATTTTAATAATGTGTTAAATTATCCCTGCTAAAAGAAGCATATAGTTAGAAAATGTCATAAGGTTATTAGCTGATGACAAGAAAGACGTTGCTGTTGCAGTTGCTTCTGTTAGAATCTGGGCTTCCGGAGTCATGACGTCACAGGCCTGTGGTGCTTGAAGGTGGGATGTGCAGGGGCCCTGCTACTCTGAGTAGAAGCAGCAAAACACACACCCCCAAAGAGAAACAAAGTATATACACCGTAACACTACCAAGATGACAATGCTAAAACACGCATAACCGTATGGTTCATATGGTTATGAGTGCAGTGGCAGAGAGGAGCAGTTCACTAATTAAATGTATTTTATAAAAAGTAGTGAAACACACTACGATACATTTTCCTTGGAAGGCAAATAATGGTCTTCATCTCTTCATCTCTTCGATACATTTTCCTCGAAAGGCAAATAATGGTCTTCATCTCTTCATCTTCATTATAGTTTTTTTATGGAGAGGGTTGCTATTCTAAGGAACAAGCCACCTGGCAGATGTCATTCCTCCAGAGCATCCTGGGTCGGCTCTGCCTATACCACCTCAGTTAGCTCATCACTGTTTGAAGTAGCAGTATCTCTATTCTGAAGTCCCGTCACATTTCCGCACTCCACCCCATGTTGTGGAGAGTGGGCGCCCCCGCAGAGAAACCCCATTTTGGCCATTTGTGCTTGCGACCCTGCTCTGTCTATATGTACGATCAGGTTTCCCAATGTCTAACTAAAACCGTGAAGTGTTTCTGGGATTTTGCCACTTCCTTGTCGGTATGAGAATAGCACGCACTGCAGATGACAGTAACAGGTGATTTATTAACTGGAGCACACCGTAACCTTCTTCCTGGTGTCTTCAGGTCACCATGCCAGTGGAGCGGATGCGAATGCGGCCATGGCTGGAAGAGCAAATAAACTCAAGTAAAATACCAGGGCTCAAGTGGGTTAACAGGGTGAGTATATTCACGCATACCATGGTACTGCTCAGTTATCAGCCCGGATTGGTTGGTTTGCACTGCAGACGTAATGCATGTCAGGTAGTGCTTTGCCTCCGCAGCCACGCGTTTATAAATGTATAATGCGTGTCTTGTTGGGTCTTAACCCTTACTTAATGGATTCTAAGCTTGCATGTTTCTTGGTGTGAATATTTGTTTCTGTTACAGTTCTTAGAAATACATTAAAAATAGTTTGAAAAATATTGCACCAGTCTAGGTGCCACTCTGAAAACACAGTTATCCACATACCTGTAATACTTTAAAAACTGCCTTTATATTGCAGAATTAGAATTAGAATAAGAGTTAGATTAACTTTATTGACTCCAGCATGAAATTCTTGTGCATGTGAAAAGCAGATGCTTATCACCTTTCAATGGGGCTACGTTCCAACAAACCCATCATAAGTTGAAAATGTCGTAAGTTGAATATGAATTTGCCATGGTAAATAAATAAGTAACAGTACAATATATCGTTAAACATTGCATGAAATGATGTGGTCGCTACAGAGACTGGAAGCTCGGCTGGGTGGATGACGTCATCACCCGGCATTAGCAGAAAGTATCATGCGGCGGTATCGACGAAGTATCAAAGTGCAGGATGCACTCTGGCCAGGTTTACTGGGGTGTAAATGAACAGAGCACATCAGTTCAAACGTTAACAAGGCTCACACAGAGCACCCCTGATTCCTCCAGAATTGGCCACCCTTTTCCATATAAAAAAAATAGGTCATGCTATACGAGTCCTGAAACTGCCAACTCATTGTTCTCTAGACCTATTTTCATTTACCACTAATGTATACTCAGAAGTCCTTGAACATTAATGCTACCACTGATGTTATGATAACTGTGCTGGAATCTTTTCGAGCGTGGAGTGCATAGCAAGACAGGCAGTTTTAGTCTTAGTAATCCTTCTTCACTGAAATATGTAATTGTAGTCATATCATTTACTTATTGGTTACTTTTGTGACTTTTTGCCTGTGTGGAACTCCTATTAAATTGGCCTAGACTCAGTTTCTTCACTTCCTACGTGCAAAAACTCTGCGTGATGAAATGAGTTTTGCCAGTTTTCTTTTTCGTTTTACCTGCTTCTATATTATGTTTTACTTTTCTTTGGTACCAACCAAGTTATCACAGTTTTCTATGTATTAAATATCTATGTATTTTTTATGGCAAAGGAAAATCCATACAACAAACTTTTATGTATATACTCCATCAAGAACCACATTTAGTAAATAAAAGGGATGTTTACTTAGTATAGAAACAGGGCAGCTGTCTGCGCTTGATTTTCTACGTGAAAGTATGTGCAGCGTATGTTGGTGGCAGGGTGGTAGATCAGTGACAGTCCTTGCCTGTGTGTTTCATCTCCAGGAGAAGAAGATCTTCCAGATCCCATGGATGCATGCAGCCCGCCATGGCTGGGATATGGAGAAAGATGCTCCATTATTCAGAAACTGGGCCATTCACACAGGTATTGGGAAAACACAGAATGGGTCGTAATATTCTGTTATTTTGTACTAGTTGTAACAAACAAGGATGTGCGTCTCATGTGCTTCACAGTCTCAGCTTAAGTGGTGTGATGCCAGTGTAGCTGAAAGGCACCCCCAAAGTGGATGAACAAGGGATGAACTGCCTTTAGTATCAGGGTACGGTGGCGCTCCTAAAGCTGATTTATTTGGTTGATCATTGTTTATAAATGTCCTCCTAATTTGTTTAGGGAAATATCAGCCAGGGGTGGACAAGGCAGACCCAAAAACTTGGAAAGCCAATTTCCGCTGTGCAATGAACTCCCTTCCCGACATCGAAGAGGTTAAGGACAAGAGCATTAAGAAAGGAACCAACGCATTCAGGGTTTACAAGATGCTGATGCCAACAGAGCGACGGACGAAGAAAGGTCAGTCAGTGACCTGCATCCCAGAGCATTTGCAGTATACAGAATGATTAAATGAGAAAACTCTTATTTTGATATCACGGATATGGATACTTCAGCCTTCAGTTTTAATGCTGGTTAAGTATCATTCCGTGGCGCCTGCTTGGTTGCAGTTCCAGAATGTGCAGGGTTTCTGTTACCAGGGAAATGTTAGAGATTACATCAGCATTCACTATGACAACAGAGGATGGGCTCGTTACACAGCGTTGGAACGAAATCTCTGTCGGTATTCCCCTCACCTTTGCTCTGGGCTACTGGGTGTCAAGCGTTTGATTGCAAATGATACTGTTCACACCTTTGTCCTATCTAATAGCATCGCTGCCTTGCAGCTGAAGCAAATCACTAGGCTGTGTTGCTTCCAGCATTTACGGATGCTCGTCATAGTAAAAAAAAAAAAAAAGTGCATTTCGGGGCAATGCATATGTAAACATCCCATTTGAAATAATGCAAACATTTGCTTTGCACCAGCAAATTTAAATGCGGAATGTGTTCACAGAGAGCCAGACTGAAGGACAGGAAGTGGTGTCAGATGTTAAACTTGCTTGAACTTCTTAAGCAACCACTTCAAATTTAAACTGTTCCTCCATCGAAAAGGTTTTCATTAGTTATGATGAAACAGGTGTTTCTCGTTACAGAATTCTCGGCAAGTCAAAGCTATATCACTTTGAGTTGAACTAGCTTTTAATAAAGGTATAATATGCACTGATTTAATCACACATCCATCCTTCATCATTTCTGTAAGATTTATCTTAGCCAGGCCGAGTGTGGTGTGTAGCATGTTCTTACAGAGGACGACACAGCTGGAAACTGGAAAACGATTACTTTAATAAAACAAACAGCTTTTGTTGCGCTGCATCAGAGGTGACTGAAATGTTTTTTGTTTCAGTATGACCAATCCTCAAACAGACAAACTTTCTTCTACTGCTAGAACCAAGCTTGACCTTTTATTTCCTTTTTGCAGGTAAAAAAAGGACTGAAAAAGAAGAAAAAATAAAGGTATTTCGGGATTCTCGAGATATTCTAAATTTCATGCTTTTGTTATCTAAGTAATTTAGGAAATGACAGCTGTGGAGCAGACAGAATGTTTTGCTAGTGGGTCATACGCATTTAGCACTCAGCTCACAAGTCACCAGTAGCATAATAACATTTTATGCATTGAGGCGTCTTTTATGCAGCAAAGCTTTACTAATGCAAATGAGTCTTTTGTACATAACATCTTATTTCCCAGAAATACAATTTTTTATGAATTGCATAGAGAGGTTAGTATAATTTCTATTGTGTAGGGTTTTTTGAGTTTTTGGAACTCAAGCAACTAATCAAACATGATTTAAACTGCTAATAGTTATATGAACCAGTGTTTCCCGGCCCAGTTGGTGAGGGCCCTGAGACGGTCTACATATTTGATCTCTCCCAGCTCCCAGCACACCTGTACCAGTCCTTCTGTGTTCTTGATTGGCTGGGAGTTGTAAGGGAGCAAAAATGTGGACTGTCTCGGCGTTCTCAATGACTGCTTTGGGAAACACTGATATAGACCACCAGGTGGAGCAGGAAAGGGGATCGGCAGTCATTTGATGGGCAACATCGTCACAAGGAACCCCTTAGTGATATCTGTAAGAGAACCGAGATTTGCTATTCAGGTGACGTCTCCAACCACAGCGCCGTCTCTGTTTTCAGACAGGGTGCCGGTCCTTGTGGGGGGGGCAAATGAACGACGCACATATGTTCTCCTTAGCAGTCAAGGCCGACCACATGCAGGACAGCCTGACGCTGACAGGTAGGCAGCACCAGCACCTCTTTCTGCTCCCCTCTCTCTGCGATTACGAGTCCGGATGTTCATCAGAAGCAATGTTGTCTGCAGGATTCCCATACAGGATTCCCATACAGGATTCCCATGCAGGATTCCCATGCAGGATTCCCATACAGGATTCCCATGCAGGATTCCCATACAGGATTCCCATACAGGATTCCCAGCTATCTCACGAGCGGCTTTATACAATCGTTCTAGATGATTCTAGATCACTACTTCTTGACTCACTCTTCAGGTCCCACAGGCCAATCCGCATTTTTTGTTCTGTTCCACTACCTACACACCTTATTTTAGTTGTCAGGGATTTATAACGCCCTTGAATACCTGGTTTGGGCACGCAGAAAGAGGACAAAACAAAATGCCTGCGAGTGCCAAGAGTAACGCACAAGGAAGTGGCAGAAATCGGCTTCTTTTTCTGTTATCCTAGCTGTGTGCTGTATAACACGCTAACATTAATGTCACGACTTCTGAGGCTCCAGCTGCCGTTTCATGACCTTAACTCTCACCGACTCTGCAGACCGCACTTGTCCCGCGTCTCATAGCCTGGAGGAAGAGCAGATGACTGTCGGCGACCTGCCGGACGTCTGCCAGACCATCGAGGTGACAGCCGAAGAGGAGGATCAGTCTGTTAGCTCCAGTCAAATGTACCCCTTGCAGATCTCTCCAGTCTCCTCCTGTGCAGGTTGGTGGCATCCCTGCTGTTCAGGGATGGTCTGTCTCTTTACCGATCCTCTCCGCACTCAGCTCTGCTTTAGTTCAGGTAATCAATAACATTATAGGCTACTTAATTATTCACTGGGAAGCAGCTCTCGCAGGGAATCGTCACCATGCCATTGGATAAGAACCATGCAAACTATAGTAAGTGCCCAGTGGAAAAGTGACTGGAAAGATGGATAGACTATAGTAAATATACAGCTCTGGGAAAAATTAAGAGAACAGCACAATTATTTCTAAATTTATGGGTGTGTGTCTGTGAAT
>JAODUD010000015.1:13386476-13398500 GCA_026784285.1 Stomatorhinus walkeri | reverse complement strand
TAGATCTTTAAGTCCATCTCATGAAAAATGGGAGCAAAAACAAGAGTGTTGCGTTTATATTTTTGTTCAGTGTATTTGAAACCCTACGCGTTAGATAGCCTATGTTTTTTTTCCATATCAGCATAATAGAATCTATTCATGTGGTGTAGCAATGTAAATTATGAGTAGATTTCAGATGAAATTCAGTGGAATAGAAGGGATCACGTGGCTTAATTAATTTTGAAGCAAAAAGGGAAACATTGTGTGTGTTTAACATCCTCTGAACTAAATCAGTCATTAATTGATACTTGCAGAGAACATCAGATGATTTGTTATGCGCTGGGATTGATGTAAAAACATTAAGAGTAAAAACAGAGCGAAATGGAAAAGTGATTTTCTGCGATTGGTAACCATAAAATACACTTTTAAAAAAGTTTTGTCGAACTGCATTGACTGTAGACACACACCGAGGCGTATAACGTTTAACTCTAACACTTGAGTAACAAATAACTCTACAGACAAATGCAGTATTTTTTTAGTTCTGATGTTTGTAATATTGCCAAGTATTTTAGGCTGTAGAATTATGCACTTTACAGGTACTACCAAGGCAACATGCATAATTGAAATCCAGTCACTACGTAAACGTCTGTTCATTATTAGTCAGAAAGCATATATTGCCCGATGATGTTGTAATTACACTGGGAAGGGAAACCCCGCCCTGGCTTACTTCGCATAGATCGCTGGCCAGAACGCTGCTGAGCAGAGAGTCAGATGACATGATGGCAGGACTAATATCAACATGTGCCTTCATTATACTCTGCTGTTTATCGGGACGATGCTTCGCCAGCCGAAAACTCCTGGTGTTTCTGATCGACGGCTTCCGTTACGATTACATCGACGAGCTGGAGAACATGCCGGGGTTCCGAGAAATAGTGGATGACGGCGTTAAGGTGGATTACATGACACCCGATTTCCCAAGTCTCTCCTTTCCTAATTACTACTCGCTAATGACAGGTAAAGCTTTTTATGCTGTTACTAAGTTGTCTGATTTATACGCTTTTAGTTGCAATCATGAAAAGTTTTTTCACTGCGTCGCAAGAATAAACTGTCCTCCTTCGGTGTTTCAGTCTTTAGTGTTATACATATAACAGAGTGGTGCCCCAGTCGCACTCATAAACCTATCAGTACAATTTTTAGACACAAACCGCTACAGCTGTTGTAGTTTCAAGTCGTATTGCAGGTTCGTGTGCTCGTTCTTTTGTTTTCATGCCGTAAACATTCTGGTGTAATTGTACCAAAAGACTTTTCTGATTTTTCTTATGGAACATGCGCAGCTAAAACACGCATACAGTCATTGAATCTATTTTTGTCGGTTTATGGTGCAACCTGAGACTATACAGAAGAGGAATGCTGGGTTGGTGGAAAAATACATTGTTTACAGTTGTACAATTACACAAAGTATAGCCTTTGGTCATAAAGTGATTACAATTCTGGCGATTCAGAAAGTGCTCTGATCGCTGAGACACTGACAAATGGAACATTAATGAATGAATGACATGCACACTATATATTTGAGGAAGACCAAGAAATGCACTCTATATATGTGTGAAATTTCTTATTAAATACAGGACTACTGCAATACAGTATGATATAAATTTTGCTTGTTGTTAGACAATACAGCTCCAAGAATAGTTTTGGCAAATCAGACTTTATATATAACATCCTGAACTAACATGTGAAACCTGGATGGCTAAATGTTTCCATAGTGCAGCAAGAGCCTGGTACAGCTGTCTGGGAAGGGCATACGCTAGGGACTCCCGGCCGAGCGACAGCCGGCTCCGTGCTGCAGCTAGCTCTTTCACACTGGTACCATTGTGTCCAGCACAAACACCGACCTGCGCCTTCCTTTCCAAGCCTGATTGTGGGCCACTCCAATGGGCTCTCAGAGAGGCAGAAAACAGCACAGTCACTGAAGTGGGTCTTTGCTCTCAGTGTCATGATCAGGACTTTATCTCATGAAGTCAAATTACTCTACAGCAAGGGTTGAAGCATGAACATTGTTGGATTTTTCTATGTTACTTTGTTATATTACTGGTTGTTCTCTTACTTTGTAACAGAAAGTCTAGCTTGTGTGACCTACTATAATAGCAATGGTAAACAGAATGCCAGCCTGCCCCCACTCTCTATTGAGACCAAAAGGCAAGGTGCTATCCAATGCAAATCAGCAAAGACTGGGCAATTAGGCTGCCACAGGGCAGGATGATCAAGGAACCAAGTCATTTGTCAGCATCTTGCGGTTCCTGCCTCTTTTATCTCGAGTTTCCTGCCTGGCTGTGATCAAGCATGATCTTCAATAGCAAGTAGTGTTGCTACAGCAATGAGCTGCTGACTCAGCAGTGTGTGACCGAGTGGGCTCAGCCTCTGTGTCTGTGAACAGAAGGTTGTTGGTTTGAGCCTGACCTCAGTAGAACAGTCAAGGCTGAAGGCCCTTGAGCAAGGCCCTTCACCCCCAGCTTCATGCGTCCCTCTGCAGGTGGCTGCCCTTCGCTGCTAAACTTGATCTCACCTATATGTATGCCACAAGATGGGGTTGTCTAAAACGTCCCCACTAGGATCGGTACAGTATCATAGAGAAGCTCAAAAAGGTCTTAACAAAGACCTTGACTCGTGTAGGATTTTGCTGCGTTACTTTGTCATATTACTGGTTGTTCTGTTGCTGTGTAACACAGAAATCCTAGCTTGTGTGGCCTCCTTTAATAGTAGACTCTGTAAAAAAAAAGGCAGGTATCACACACAAGTTAGCAGAAGAAGGTTGAGAAGGCTGTGCGTAAGAACGTGTACTGCACCAGAGAACATCACCTGGAAGTAAACTCCTTCCTCCCCAAGAGAGAACCTCTGGCCTGGTTCCTCGCTTAAGGCTGAAACAATGGAATCTAACAATATTTAGAACAGCTATCATGTTATTATGACTAATTTAAAGGCCAACACCTACCCAATAAATATCTAACTACACCGGCCTCTTGCATACATACTGTCTTAACAGTTGGCAGCAAACTTTTAGAGCGTAACAAGAGGCAGCTGAACTCTTAACTCAGGAAGGGGGCACTGGAGATTGGCAGGCATCGGCTGTGTTGATAAATTACATTCCACTTGACAATGCAGTGTATCGGCCTGAGGAGAATCTGCACAAAAGCAGCATGATTGAACAAAGAGGCCAAAGTTGACCTGCTGTAAGGCCCCTCAGCACCACCTTCGGACATAATCGGGCACAAAGGAAGGGGGAAGAGGCAATGCCAAGTTCTCTCAATCGCCGTTTCCGAGCCTTAGCAAGGACCGGTGCAAGTTCTATAAAAGACAAAGAAGTTTCAGGGAATTACGGGCGAATTTGGCGTCAGTTTTGTTTGCCATTGGAAGGCCAATCAAAGCTAGTCAACTGTAATTCTGTCTAAATGTAAACATGACAAAAATAACAACAGACAGTGTAGCCTAACATCAAATTCACCAGTATGTCAGCAACTTAGGAAAATTAATCTAACACCTTTGTATAAACATCTCAAGGGCAGCGTACTGCGGAAGAACAATATTGGTTCGATGGTCTGTGTGGACCTGCATACCTAAACAGCGATAATGGCAACACAGTGCAGTGACCAGTTACTGAAAGTATTAAAAATGATTTCCCAAATAAGACTAGATCCAGTTAAATAGCTTCTGTTAAGTAAGTGTAGGTTCTGCGACTAATAACAGAGCAAAACAAGGTACCTTAACTGGAACTCAAAACAGATCGATAAAAGAAGTTGGTTCAGAATGACTGAGTTGGAAATGTGAAGTGTGATCCACTGTTTGCATCACTGACCCTCTGAAGCCCTGTCCTAATTATGTAGCATTTCTGTATAATGGTCCATGAGGACCTGCAACAAAAGAGGTGTTTAAATTGTTATCGCCGGCAGTTCTGGGGTCGCTCGTGACCCCTGCCAGTACGAGCACGTAATTATTGCAGTGAACAAGGGATTTCTGAAGTAACGCATGCTCACATTACTGAGTTCGTGTATTCAACATTAGGGAGTATGTTTCCCTTTGGATACATTTTCCCAGCTAACAGAGGACGTTCACAAAACTTTAGCCAATGTTATGTGACAGTCTTCTCAAACTTAATCCAGTTAATCTTTCAAAATATTGTTTTATAATAAAATTCTGCGTCATAGAAGTGTTATATGCGTATAAACCCAGGACCATGGAGGTGTAAAGTAACAGTGTCACCTTCTGTTCTACCACACAAATTACTTGCTTTTGTATTATTAGGCTTAGTTGCAACAGTAGTAGGATAATGTTCTAGGAAAACTGGACAAGTTGAACATCTCCATAGCTTAATCGTGACATTTGGTAAACTTTCCTAGAACATAAAATCGTTGGTGGGGTTGGGGCTGCATATGGAGGTTGATGCTCACCTCTGACACATGCTCTATTTTCACTCGCAATGTGCTTGAATTCCAGTAGAGGACCTGCTGGCGTTCCACTGAAGTGTATTTTTTTGGGTAAATTCTAAGCTTTGCAATGTGAAAGCTTAAATTAGTAAAACTCTGAAATGACTTCTGATTTGGTAATTTTACAACATTGCGCTGATACAGAAGAGTAGTGACACATGAAAAATACTAGCTGAATTGACGTCGACTTGCACAATTAATGCATTGTAAGAGACAATGTGGATTCTTGTCTGCTGGGTATATAGCATTTCACGCCCATTTGTGCTAGATATTATGTCAAAGATTGTGGGGCAGCCTTGTGGTGAACGGTGAAATGTAAAAATACATTTAATGAAATGTAATGCACAATCACACACAACAAGGCGCTTGGACACTGAGCTCTTGCACATATGAATCTGACAACGTCGACGTCTTTTAATGCGCTTCAGGGCGGCACTGTGAAGTGCACCAGATGACGGGGAATTACATGTGGGATCAAACCTCGCTGAAGGAGTTCAACATCGGCACGAATCCGGACAGCCGCCTGCCGGTGTGGTGGGAGGGTTCGGAGCCTCTCTGGGTGACCATGCAGAAACTGAAGAAAGACGTCTATATGTATTATTGGCCGGGTGAGTTAATAGTTTGGTTGATACCCTTCCATATATTTTCCTTACCCTCTTGTCCAATACAGAGTTAGGGAAAGACGTCTTTGTAATACATTGGTCTTTATGGACAATATTCAGACCTCATCCTTACTTATTTTGTATAGTATATGCTAGGTAGGGATGGGCCTCAGGCAGGGGCCTTGCTTGAGATTTTAGGCCCAATAAAAGCATATCATTTTGGGCCCCAGTACAGACCAATCCAGTAATGTTCCAAATTTTTCAGGGGCTCTTGTAATTGTCCTATAGGTTTCCTGTCCTGTATGGTGCTCCTGTCCACAGGATTCTTTGTAGAGGTGGGAGTGTTTGGATATAAAAGTTCAAAAAGGCTTTTTGCATTTTTTTTATGGCTTAATGCTTTTGTATTATTTAGTTTAAATGGTCTTTATCTTTGTTCACTTACAATTAGCCCGAACTACCGTAAATTCCAACAAATAATCTGACTAATCATGAAATCCAATTCTAGCCCAGTTAATTGTCATTGTCAGCAATATCTGTTGATGACACGTTACATGTGGTGCTTTACATATAAAACTCCTTAGCAAGACATCCACAGATTAGTTGGACGGTATAGTGTGTGCAACCGATTTAATGAGCCACAAATGAGAAGTAGTGCTTAAACAGGATAAAACTACACCTTTCACATCTGTTGACAAAAGGGCGCAGCCATCTTGGATTCTGAGCTCGGGATCTTCTGTGCTGCTCCAAGATATTTCTCAGATCTCCGAGAAACGGGAGCGTGCATGTCGTCACTTCCGGCTTCAAAACTCAGAATCTGACTTGGAATACGAGTTCCCAGGGCAAATGGAACTCGCCAAAAACTGCCTGAAATGGGTTGCCAGAGACATTTCAGGGATTTTGAGTCATTCTGCGTGCAGATGGGTTAATTGTGTTAAACTTTTAATCAGATTAATCATGATGATGGATTAATCTGCGTTATCCCGTTAATTTTGACAGCCCTAATAAAAAGACATTTAAGATATCCAGAAACATGTCCTCCCTTGACACACATTGACACCCATCCATTCTTATTGACAAATTAAATAATAACAAAATGATTTAAAAGTTGGGAAATCCAACGTAAAGAGTCTCTAGAGGTTAAATAATGAAAAAGGATCTTTAATATGATGACCGACAAATACATAGGAATGCTGATACAGCATAAAACTATCCAGAAAGATTTAACAATGGAATTATTACAAACAGATAACAGGTATTACAGAATTATTACAGACAGATAACAGGTATTACAGAATTATTACAGACAGATAACAGGTATTACAGAATTATTGCAAACAGATAACAGGTATTACATAATTATTACAAACTGGTAACAGGTATTACAGAATTATTATAAACAGATAAAAGGTATTACAGATGGAAAATGTCAACCTTCACGCTTCTTTGTGTGCATCACAAAGGTCGACGTAACATGAGAAAACGTTGATGCATGCAACATGTTTTTTTTTCTATTTAGGCTGTGAAGTATCAATTCTGGGGGTCCGTCCTGCATTCTGTGAGGAATATGCCTACAACCCATCAGTAAAAAACTTTACAGATGCTATCGAGCATGCTCTCAATGCACTACGGTAAGGAAGGCCACCCAGAATACGCTGATACAGTTTTACCGCACTCTTATTATCCATGTTCTTTAGCTGATATATCTTGCTGCTTCATAACTAGTTTGCCACAGATCTCCAGTCACTTGTGGGAACTGTTTAGTTAATTCAATACAGCTACATCCAGTGTCAGTCAGTTCCCCAGGTGGACAGGGCCCATTGGGGTGTGAACCACCGCCCTCACAGAAAAAAAATATATAGACTGTCAATTAGAATTTGATACAGGAGTTAAACAACTGCAGCACCAAAGTAAAAATGGCGTCTGGCTCCTACAGGCGGTGTGTCTTCATGGAGGACAGTTGGGGGAGGCGTTTTTTAAAGGGCTATGTAATCAGTGTACCTTGACACCACTACAATGTTGCATTAGCCTGAAGCTGTCGATACATGGGGTAACCTTTTGAGAATTGTTGCTGACCAATGATGCTTAGCCACACTTTGACGGGCATCATCCAGATCATCCAGATACACATGAGTTGCCCTTTACATCCCCTGGCCGGCAATTGCCCAGCAACATTGCCCAAAAAGTATGTGTATCTACGCCTTTACACTGTGCAGCTACATATTTTAAAGTTTGAACTCCACATTGGGATAACCTCTCCATCAGTCTGGGATATTTTGGTGGAAAGAGTGGCGCCATCTTTAAACCAAGCTGACCACGTGTCCCTCATTTACGATCATCAGTAGGGGCAAGGTCGCCATGGCTACAGTGTACTATGAGAATATTGATGTGGAGGGGCACCACCATGGCCCCCAGTCCCCACAGGTGAAGACCGCGATCTTAAACCTGGACATCGCGCTTCAGACATTGAACAGGAAGATCAAGGTCAGCAAGATTGATCTGGGACTTTCTTAGAAAATAATTATGTATAATGGGGAATATGGCCATTGAAAATACACTATATGGACAAAAGTATTGGGACACCTGGCCATTACACCTACAGGAACTTTTATGACGTCCCATTCTGAATCCATAGGCATCCATTGGTCCCCCTTTCTAGCTATAACAACTGCCACTCTCCTGGGAAGGTTTTCCACAGGACTTAGGAGTGTATCTGTGGGAATTTTTGCCTATTCATCCAGAAGAACATTTGTGAGGTCAGACACTGATGTTGGGCGCTGTGGAAAAGGGGGGAGGGGGTGGCTGGACACCTCAGTATGGGGATGTGAACTCCCAGACGGGTGTAATCAAGGTGCAGCTCCAGTAGTCGGTGCCAAAAGAACACGTAGCTTCATTTGCTTTGCACAGCTACAGGTCAAACCACACAAAGAGACAGAAAGAGAAAAAGGGACTTCAAGCCAACAGCACCACAGCCGGCATTCAAGGAGTCCAGGCCATCAGAAAAAACACCGTACTCTAGCCCCCTCCCCTTATATACTGGTTCTCAATAGGTTGATTGGGACAGGCCAAAAATACAGGGGGAAACAGAATTGAGTACTTCAGGACAACAACTTGTAATACCTACAATCACTACCCAACAAAACGGAATAGCTGGAAATTAGCCACATACATTCCCTGACATCTCAAATAACACCCCAAACATTGCATAACAAAACAATAATACACATGACCTCACTCACCGTACCCTGTGCCAAGCCATCTCCTTCCCTCATTCCACTATTGGCAATAAGGGAACCTTCCCACTGTGGTGCGCGCTTCCGCAGGGAACTATTATGCCGAGGGACCAGAGAAAGCAGCAAACAGCGTGTGAGTTTGTGGGCATTGGGTGCATGTTTGTGTGTGGTTCTACGGAAGGTGGATAAAGCTGAAGCGATGGGTACCTCACTGTTACTGTTATGTGAGTGTGTGTTGGCAGGGGATGATGGGAAATGTAGTCCATGCAAATGTGATATGCTACCATTCATATGCCACCATTACCACAAGACATACAGAGTACAAAACACATTCACATTAAGACACCACAGGCCACCCAAATTAAAAAGTGACTCCTGGATCACAGTCTTCATTCCAGTTCATCTCATTAGTGTTTGATAGGGCTTTATGGACCTTAATTTGTGCGCTGGGGCACAGGCATGCTGAAAGAAAAAGTGCCTTCCCTCAAACTGTTCCCACAAAGGTGGAAACTTTAGAATTGTCCAAAATGTCTTGAGCATTTGATTATTAATAGTTCCCTTCACTGCAACTACGTAGCCTCGCCAAACCCCTGAAAAACAACCCCATACCACTATCCTTCGTTCACCAAGCTTTACAATTCACACAATGCAAACAGGCAAGTAATGTTCTCCTGGCATCTGCCAAACCCAGACTCATCCATCAGACTGCATGACAGAGAAGCGTGATTTGTCACTCCACAGAACACGTATCCGGTGGTAGTGTGCTTTACCCTGGGTGTGAAGCACACTGCCACGTTGGGTGAATTGAGGCTTGCATGCAGCTGCTCGGCCATGGAAGCCGATTCCCTACAAGCTCCCGGTCCGCAATTTTCATGGTGCAGTTAATGCCAGAGGAAGTTTAGAATTGTGTCAACAGAGTCAACAGAGCGTTGGCGACCTTTCCGCGGTATGCCCCTCAATCTCAGTGACCCTGCTCTGTCACTTTTCATGAACTGCCACTTTGTGGCTGATTTTCCATTGTTCCTCAACACGTCTACTCTGCAGTAGTACCACTTACGACTGACCATGGCATATCTAACGGGGAAGAAATTTATTGCGATGGTGGCATCCTATGTCAGTGCCATGCTTGAATTCACTGAGTTCTTCAGAACGACCCATTCTTTCACAAATTTTTGTAAACCTGACTGCATGGATAGGTGCTTGATGATATACACCTGTGGCAATGGGACTGAAGAAACACCTGAATTAAATGATTAAGGGGTGTGTTCCAATACTTTTGTCCGCATAGTGTAGGTGTATGGGTAGTATACAGGTCTCAAAATTTAATTGATGTCATGGACCAGGTTATGGATACAACTCCATGGATTGGTAACTGTCCCGGGTTTGCTTTCCCCAGGAGAAAAACTTGCAGGAAGACCTTAATGTTATAATGTTCTCGGACCACGGTATGACTGACATTCAGTGGATGGAGAAGGTCATCGAGCTCCAGCTGTACATCAACATGTCTGACATTATAAAGATGATGGACAGGGGACCTGTTGTCAGTCTGTGGCCCAAACCAGCCAAGTTTGAATCGGTGAGTCGATCTGAATGCCAGGTTACTTTGAGAGTGACTCAACTTGTGCTAAAATGAGAACATAAAATAACTCTTCCTAATGCACTTATTCTCATCTCATTTTGCCGTTTCTCTCGATTGCTTCAGTAGTATTGATGAAACATACGTAAAATTCTCAATACTATAAGCGCATTTCTCAAAACAGTTCATGCATACAACACAACACTACGGATTGGCTGCAAAGGCCTATAATTTACCTAAAACAATTATCTCGTGTCTAAAAAACAAATAATTCCACCAATGAATTAGTCAGCACCACCAAAATAAAAAGTATAATCAGCATCGCTTTACAGTTTTGATTGCTTGACTGCTTTGGAGCATTTTTCAGACGACTATTAACACTTGCAAAACGACAAGCGTGATCCCCACACCGTAATGTCACTTCTGCACAGCAGAACACCAATATGATTACTGTGTGTATTGTAGCCTACATATGCAAATACAGCAAGGCAGTGTTCTTGTACATAGAGATATCCCTGCCTGAATGTATGAATAATTGATGTTGGCCATGAATAATGTTGGCCGTGAATGATGTTGGCCATGAATGATGTTGGCCATGAATGATGTTGGCCATGAATGATGTTAGCCATGAATGATGTTGGCCATGAATGATGTTGGCCATGAATGATGTTGGCCATCTTGAAATCTTTGGCTGCATCCTATGGCCAAACTCACACATATAGACCATGATTAGTCACATGGTCTACAATAGTGGCTCTAATTTCATGACTGACCACTGTTGTCAATCTTCTTTGTTCTCATCCACCTCTTCTTCTTCTTCTTCTTCTTCTTCTTCTTTCTCTTCTTCCTCCTCCTTGTTTCGCACATCCTCTCCGGCCTTGTTCCATTCTGTTTTCATCCATTTTGTTTTTAAGATGGAACTGCTTAACCATTTATACTGTGTTCAGCTGTTTAGAGTCAGAAGTGCTGGAAGTTATTAACCAATTGCAAGTTTGGCCCAATTCAGGAACTGTTTTGGGACAGGGTGGTAGCAGCTGCTACCATTTGGTCCTGATTAGCTAGATGAGGAACTCCCTTATGATTTTGTCGTTACCAGATGATCATTGTGACTAGTGTTTTGCAAAAAGTCCTTCAGCAATGAAAAAAGATGTGCAAACAATGTGCAAGAATGTTTGCTGTTTTGCTCATTTGCATTTGGAGTCGACAGCATGCACTGTCAATGGCTTGGTAAATATAGTGCACCTCAGAAAAACTAATTGGTTTGGGTAAGTTACAGGCTTAGATAAATATTCAGTATGTCAGTGTAAGTATGCTCAGATAGTTGGTTCCTACGTTCTCATTATTATTGATTGATTATTTTTCTCTAGCAAACTGATATTTATTCAAGTCAAAGACAGCAGTTTCAACATTGCAAAGCGCACCATTACAGTACATAACATTCACTGGCAAGAGAAAGCGCTCACGTGCATGTGTAACTTCAGATCTCAAGACACAATACAGCAGCAAACAAAAAAGTCACACAGCACCGGTAACACGAAACCACAAAATGGCAACAAAATGATGTATTGAGGGAATCATGAACACAACAATGCTGTATCATAGCAATTTCTGGAATATATTCTACAGTTTTTCTTGCCTGCTTTGGAGCATTTCTCAAATGACAATCACCATTTGCAAAACAACAAGCGTGATCCCCGCACCGCAATGTCACTTATGCACAGCAGAACATCATTTCTCATTGCTTCACAACAATGCTGTATCACTGCAGTTTATGAAATATGTCATTTTGAAAGCTTGCCTAACAGTTTTGCATGTGGTGACTAACATGATGCTCGCGTACTTATATAGTTTTGGGTGTAAAATGATTTCAGTGGGAAACTATATGATCTACTTAGACCAACATGATTAAAGCAACTGCAAATGGCGCCAAATGATGACAATTGTACAAAAGCATTTGCGTATAAGTGCTATAACATTTGGTAATTAGTGTGAAGCAATGAGAAATGATGTTCCGCTGTGCATAGATGACGTTGTGGTGTAGGTATTCCAAAGCAATAGAGAAAATTGTATTGTGTTTGCTGTATATTTAAGGTTTACAGAAATCTAAGCATTGCAAGGAACATGAAGGTGTACAAGAGACCTGAAATACCACAGCG